>CAVNYN010201363.1:0-120912 GCA_963692815.1 Nyctanthes arbor-tristis
ACGTGTGCTCTTCCGATCTCGGGAAGTTTTTTTTTTTTTTTTTTTTTTTCATTTAGGATTTGTGAAAAAGGTCCATTACTAATGTACTAGGTAACTAGAATGATGTTTAGGCTGTTGGATATCAAGAATTTGTTCATGCCCGCTACATACTTGTGCGGTTGCTTCGACTGTACAGGTATTTCTCTATCAGAGGAGTTTTTTGAGTTCTAGACAAATATTGAAGTCGAGGCAGTAAACCCGTGTCAATAGTTCAAGCCCTAGAATTTTTGTTTGTTATTATTGTTACAACGGGATTTCAGAACTTATTTAACTTTCATGATTGTGTATATGTTACAAATGATCAAATATCTGTTTGGTAATGTTTAATTCAGGCCTCCCCCCCTCCCCGCATCTTAAATTAAATTTTGGCAGTCTTTGTAGGTTGTCACGGCTGCGTTTTTTGTTTGATCCAAGTACGTCAAGGTTTCCCCATCTTTTTCCTTGGCACAAATGAGGTTTTTTTTTTTTTTTAAATAACCAAAGAAATTCATATTTCATTAACATTCGGAAGGTTCAATACATCCAATTCAAGAGCCTCTAAGCCAATCTGGTGTAGAATACATTACATAAAGATCTTGAGCATCGACTGCTGTCCACGCCATCTTATGAGCCACTCCATTAACCTTCCCTGGCATGAAATTAAGTTGGAAGTGTGAATTTCGTTGAAGCATGAGTCTGCAATCCAGAATGATAAAGCCCAAATTCAGAAACATCTTCCATCCTAGTCGATAGGAGCAAAATCTAGCCTAAGAAATGCAGCATCCGGATTACATGTAAGAAAATCTGATGGGGGTTTCTGCCGCTGAACCTGATTGTTACAGGAAATGATATAACTCCCAACTTTCTTCCTCACTTCCTACCAATTCTTAAGCTGATCAAGAGCTGTGGAGGCCTTCTATCACGATGATAAGCATTGTGCGGTCCGAAGCTTTGAGTTTCTTTGCCGCCAAATATTCCATACTACAGAACACATTTGTTGGATAATCTAATCGTTCGAGATGTTCAAACAATTAAAAAGCCAATCTTTGAACGAAGCCTTGTCACTTGGTTGCAGATTTAATCAGGAAGCCCACCACACTGATTGAGCAAAATTGCAACTAACCAAAAGAATGGAGAATATTTTCTTCCTCGTGACTGAAGATGCAGTTGGATTGGGTAGGAATCCCTCTTTGCACAAGTTTAACTCTAGTAGGAAGACAATCACGACATGTCCTCCATAATCGATACTTCATCTTAGGCGGTATATGTATTTTCCAGATTTTGTTTCGCTCTCCGTTTTTTGCACAAATTTTCTTCACTTCCCATGAATCCAATTGCAACAGCCCAGCCTTGTTATAATGCCACACCAGTCGGTCATGAGCTGCCTGCAAACTCAAAGGGATACTTTGTATAGCCTTAAAATCTCTATATGATAACAGCGCATGAAGAAGACTCACATCCCATTCTTATCGATTCGGAAGCATAAGATCACACACTAATAGATTCTGCAATTCATTGAAAGCCGGGGTTTCAAGCTTGAAATTTGGGCTGTCACGAATCCATGCTTTCCACACACACACAAATAGAACGCCCATCTCCCATTCTGCACCTAAAACCATTCAATAACGCTTGGTGGGAAATATTTGGCTTTGAGCACCTGACAAAAAGCAACAGAGTTGGTTAAAATTCTTCGAACAAGCAACGCTAAGTTGAATGCGTATGCATGCAAGTTTCTGAATCCAAGACCTCCAAAATCTCTTCGAGCACATAATCTATTCCAATGAAACGAGTTCATACCTCTGCCTCGACCCGGCTTTGTTTGATCCCCACCAAAATGAATTCATCCTCCGTCGTAACTCATCACAAAATGAATTCAACCTTGTCGCGTCTCAGAAAGCCTTTTACCTCAAATAAAAGAACTCGTTTTTTCTTTCTCCCAATCAGAGAAGGCACTCTCAAATAACGCCAGGTGTTAAGCTGTTGCAAATCTCCCAAAGTAGCATAAATGGATTGTTGAGTATCATGCGATACATTGAAGATAAAAAATATGCTTGACTTGTCGAGACTAAGAGCTTGTCCTGAAGCTCTCATATCTCTGCAATATGCCCTTAAGAACTGGACACTCCGTCGCTTCCAAATAGCTGTCTAGATAGGAGTGATCGGCCAAACTTCACTTCCATTTACCAACACATTGTATTTAACTGAGGTGACACACATCACAATCCAATCAATCCATCTGTGAGCAAAACCCATATGACCCATAATTTGTTTGAGAAAACTCCAACTAACCCGACTATAACCATTGCTAATATCAATTTTCAACACCACTTCTTCTTTCTTTCCTTGGTTCCTCTTTTTCATATGATGTATCATCCCGAAACTCAAAAGCTAGCCACCAAAACGTTGTCCGAAATGGCTCTGCCTGGTACAAACTTGGACTGATATTTTGATATCAAATGTGGGAGCATTTTCTTCAGCCTATTTGGCATTTGCATGGACTTTCACCACTATTTTATACAATACGTTGGACAGCGATATATAGGTCGCAAGTCTTTCATAGAGTTGGTGATTCGCATTTAGGAATAATCGTGATAAGAGTGTCATTAACAGAAGAACGGCAGTGAAATATTGGATAGCCAACTAGTGCATGTGTTGAAGATATCTGTAACACAAATCAATACTTGTTTCTTATATATATTGCTAAATTGCAGCGACCAGAAGTTAAAATATATGTCTACTGTTACTAGAATTCAAATTGAAATTAAGGGTGCATTTGATTATTGTAGGGTGGAAATGGAAATGGAATTGGAATTTATTTTCCATGGAAAATATATTCCCATCTCCCCATGAGAATGCATTTCCCTTGATTTCAAGGAAATTCTCCACTTTTTGGCGTAAGATGAAAAATATTCTACAGAAAATAAAACTATGTTTGATTAAGAAAATTTAGATAGAAAATGACATTTTCCGTGGAAAATAATTTCCAACCAAATGCACCATAATATTTAAGATCAAATTGCGTTCAGTCAAAACTTATACACTTCAAGGCTTAAATGAAACGATGAGGGGGGTGTCCACAATTTGGAATTTGATGGATTTTAGAATTCCATGTAATTTTAGATTCCTCAATTTAGAATTCGATAGATTCCACAAAAATCTAACCTGGTGTTGTCAATTTCTCAAGACTTTTTTATTTTTTATTTTTTGGGTACAGCATTTCATGAAAAATTTTTAAACCTTTTTCAGTAAAAATCTATAATCATAAACTGAGATATATTTTTTTCTTATCATCCATTTTTTAATCACTCTATTCATATCAACTTGTACAAGATTAAGATTTCAAAAAAAGAAAAAAAAAAGAAAGAAAAACTTATACAAGGTTAGTCGTCCATATATAAAATGATATACTATCAAGATAATACACAATTTTACTGTACGTTTTGGAAAATCATATCACAACTTTCAATGGACGTGATGAGAAATTATCATGCTATTAACAAGTTCAAAACAATTTTGTAATCGACACTAAAATCTTGTCAACAAAACTTATGGTTTTTCTTTTTCACTAATTTTTTTGGGGAAATTACATCATATTCAATTTCTTTAAAATAAATGGCCAGATATTTGAAATGAGGTATTATCACGATACTAGTGAGTTGTAAAATAATTTTATTTTTTGATTTCTATTCGTACGTAAGATTATAAATATAGTTTATTATTATCTTTGCATGTATTTTTGTTTATTTGTTATTATTTTTTGTATTAAAAATTTAAAAATTAAATGAAATCATTAAGCCTTAAAAGTCCATGGAAATTTGAAATTGAAGATAGAACCAAATCCACTAAAGAATGCATTGAAATATGTGCTGTAGAATCTAACGAATTCTATGGAATTCTATTAAAATTCATGAAAATCCATTTATCTTAAAAAATCCATTGAATTCCACATTGGGGACAACCCTTAAAGAGAGGGAAAAAAGGAAAACGTGGTCTATCAATGTTTTTGTTGACATCTTTGATTCAATACTTGCATTTCAGACATATGTATATTCGATATAAGGGGGAGATAAAGGGAAGAGGGAAATTCAGGGAGTAGATGTGGTCCATAGAGAGGTTGGAATGAATAATAATGTCATTGATCTCCATCCTTAAGCCACTTTACTTTGGGGAAAAAATTCAAGTACTCTAAGAGTACCTTATTATGGTACTCCATACCAATAAAAAACATATATGGGATCTTAGCCCCATTTTTGAAACTCTTGAACCCATTTATGGGTTGCTGATTGGCCTGGAGTACCATATTAAAGTACTCTGGAGTATCGAATATTTTCTCATGCCCTGGATCTTTGCTTCCAATAGTTTTCTTCTCTGCATTGCCTTTACTTAATCTCTCATCCAAAATGTCTAATTTGATCCGTACTGTCTCCAAGCCTTTTTGAAATAAGTCATGGATCATTTTATTTAACCATTGCTTCCTTCTCTTATCCTTAAATCTAAGAGCAATCAGACTGCAATTCGATCGAGGATAAAAAAAGGAAGATTCTCTATAGTGGCCATTGGGAACATGGCTTTCCATTGTAAAGTACAAAGCTCTCTGGTTAAGATGTAGCTGGACATGCTCTCCACCCTGCTGTCCAGTGTTCCAAGTCATGAGAGATCCAATAGATCCAAGGTCATCTAATGATATATGGTGGTTAGGTCAATTAGAGGAGGGGTCGTTAGAATTAATGTTGAGGAGTGAGTTGCGTGCACTTAACAATCACTCTCTTCAAATAGCTAGAGTCTTTTGACAAGAGTGAGGAGGCTTATGATGATTGGCTCAATTAGAGGAGGGGTCATTAGAATTAATGTTGAGGAGAGAGTCGCCTCCATTTAATAATCACTCTCTTCAAAACATTAGACTCTTTTGATGAGAGTGAGGGGGTTATGATGATTGGGTCAATTAGAGAAGGAGTCGCTAGAGCTATTGCTGAAAAGGTGATGCTGAAGAGGGGGTTGCTATTCACTAGGGTTGCTATTGAGGGGGTCGTGCCGCTTTTGCTACTAGCTATGGATGCTGTTGAGGGATCATATCGCTCAGAAGATCTCTTCGACAAGTAATATAAGGGTCGCTCAGAGATCGCCTCATTTTGTGTATGTGACATAGACTTAATGTAATCTTTCTCCTTCATTTTCCCTGTAAATAGGGGAGGTTTGTAACAGAAAAGAAGGTTCATTTTTTCTAATCAACAATTTCATTTTCTCTCAAGTAAAAATATGTTCTACTTTTGTTCAGATTATCATCCAACCCACATTCCTCTAATTTGGATATTAAAATACCATACAACAACCTCTAATTTAAAAAACTTCTTGAACCCACGTACTCTATATATTCTCTATAACCGTTTTTTCTATTTTTCTTTAATATCCAACTGCTAACATATTATAAAAAAATAAATAGTTACGCATCATATTAATAACCGAACGGAATTAAAGAAACATTTTATGAGATTGACATTGAATACGTTCATTTAGATACCAAATTACAAGATCCACTCAAAAATAAAAGTTGCACACAAATGGAAAAAAATATATAGAGCAAGGTCACTACAAAGGATAAAAGATATGACAAATAAAAAGCGCATATAGTCGACTAAAATTAAGAATTCAAATTACTTTACTCCTTCCGCAGATAGTTGATGACGGCACTCGAAGTGCATAATGTGCCGTCTTATCTCTGATTCTTTGAGGACATGCCAAGAATTCTTGAAACCAAACACGTTCATCTCGTACCATTTCCAGTCCTATGGCAGGTATTTCTTGATGATTTGTGACTGGTGCCTCTACATTCCATTTATCTTCAACAATCATGTTATGCATTACAATAACACGCAGTCATAATATCATGCATCACATGCTTGCTCCAAATGGGTGCTGGTCCAATAGAACAACGAATGCTTGTTCTACATCCTTCCTATAGCTTTCCTTCCTAGCTGTAAAGTATTTCTTTTTTGGAGTTTGCGGTTCGTGAATTTTTTGCACTAGCATGGCTCATTTAGGATATATACCATCTAATAAGTAATATCACATGGTAAATTTTTTTCCTTGTATGATGTGGTTAGTAAGAGGTTCTATTCCATTGGCGAGGTTTGAAAATAGATGAGACCTTTCCAACACATTAATATCATTGTTCAAACCTAGAATACCAAAATACGCGTGCCAAATCCACAGGTCGAGTTGGCCACGGCTTCCAAAATGATTGTTGGACTTCTAATACATCCGGCAAAAGCTCATGTCCAACTTGTTGGGCAATTTTTCCACTTCCAGTGCATACAATCGAGGCTACCTCACATTCCAAGAAATCCACGTTGTCTTCTGATGTGGAGCAATCTTGTAACTTCTTGTTCGTTTGGCGATCGAAGATACCAGGCACCAAACACCTCTACCACAGCCTGACAAAACCTCTTTAAATCGCAGTGGATTCACCAATCTTAAGAGACTCTTCTATTAAATCTACAGTCATACCATAAACGTGGATCCACATCACGGTAGTTGTCTTTTGGTAAGTAGATAACCTGGGTCAATTTTCTATACGAAATAATTGTTATGTGATTAAACGATCTCCATTATTCATAAGAACAGCCTACGTGACATCCGAAAATGCCGTTTAAGCATCGCCTTGTTGTACAATGGCGTCTCTGAAAAATAGTTGTTGTATAAACGTTGATCGGCGGCTTCTCAACCACGATTGTTCTTCATCGAGTGTTCAATCTTTTGCGTCAAAATGGCACCAAAGTCGTCGCCGCCTTCAGAGGAGGACAATGAGGCATTAATAGTTGTGTTTGAAGGATCTCCCTCTTAAAAAACTCATCTTAGACCTGATACTAGGATAATGTAATGCTGGTGTGTTTGGCTATCTACTAGCCACTTTAAATAGGAAATTTGAGAGAGGCTACTAGGAATTCAAGAAGATAAGATTGGTAATTTGCACCGTCATGTCAGATCTCGTTTTATTTTAAACATTAGATTAAATATGTGATATCTCAATTTTTCTTTATGCTTCCATTTCACTTGTTATATTGAAATGTAAGGACCAAATTAAATATGGGCACAAAGTGGAACAAAGAAAAAAAAAAAGGAGTAGAGAAGGCAAAGTCGGTTAGTAACCGACTTTGATCATTTGACATTTGATATTTATATAAAAAAGGAAAGAAACCAGAAGCAGAGACTGCTGAATCTTGCGAGAAAAAAATTGGAAGAAACTTTGAAAAGAAAGAAGAAGAATACAAAAATCCAACACAAGTATTATTTGTCTTTAAGCTTTGATTTATATAAGTTTAAGATGTAAATTTTTTGTTTTTAGGGTTTATGGAATTTTTATGAACATTCATACTAGGTTGTAATTTGGTTCACTACGTGTTAATGGTATGAAATCGTTCTTTGGCTATGCAATTGGAGGCTCTTGATGTGGGTGTTAAACAAATGTTATAGAAGGCTATTATATGATGAAAATTTATATGGATTGGAGACTTTAATATATGATTTTATTACAACTTGTAAGATAAAATAAAGTTCAAATAATTATAAAAATGGGACAACCATATATCTATTTGAAAATGAAGAAATATTAAAGAATTTAATGGAATAGAGGACTTGTAATCCAAAAGGAAAATTCATGTTGATAAAATTAGTTGAATTAGATTTTTTTTACTAGTAAATAAGTTAGAAAGAAGATAAATAGGATTGAGAAAACAGATGTAAAAAAATTGAGTTATATGTGAATTGTGGAATAGGAAGATTGGTTATTGATTATATCATCATTTTATGTTACAGGGGATAGTGGGAAATTGGAAAAGCCTATCAACCAAAGTAAATTATATATATAGCCTGTGAGTGGAATTTTCTCTATTTTCTTGGAAATGAAATTTATAATATTTTGATTTTATATGTTGTGAAATTTGTTGATGCTTTAGCTTTTGACTCAACAAACAAGATTTAGATTTGCGGGAAATTCGTGTTTGAATTAGTACAAGCGATAAATGCAGAGAAATCCAAGGATGTTGGTGATAAATGGAAGACTATAATGTGTAAAAGACAAGAAGAATGAGGTTCTAGGTGTCGAACCCTTTCTTATTTCTGTTTGCCTCTATTTATAGTGTACATTTGCCCTTTACTTGGAAGTGATGATTACAAGGATTTAATATGACCCCACATGATTGACACAAGGGTCTAATTGACTGAGATTAGACCTTCACTTTTTGACCATCGATTATCTGAACCGGTTATAGGACAAGTAACATCCACATTACATTTAATGCTGGGGTCCCATCAGCTGTAAAGGATAAGGTTCTTCATATGGGCTCCCAAGCTTATGTGGAGTTGGCATGCTCATTGAACTCGCTGGGTCTCAGCTTTTGGCTAAGGCACCTGTGAGCTCACTAGCGAGGTGCCTATTTGTCTTGAACCGCAGGAGTGAGAGAATAGGACTGTCCTTAAGTTTGCTAAATTAAGTCAATAGATCCTGTGGCTGCTGGGTTGCTAAGTCATTCGGTTAGCTTAGGCGCTCTGGGCCTGCTTTCAAGACCCCGTAACCGTTAACCTTTGACCTATGTTGACTTTCTACAACTTGATGGATACAAAATGCCCCCTTAAGGTCACTGTTCGTGGGACTCACGGTTAGCTGCCTTAAAGAATGTTGGTGATTATCTTTGCACTTTTTGTCGCCTAAAATTTGACCCTTTGAATTTCGAAATAGGTTTACCTTTCCATGTGGCCGCCATTCAGTCGAGTGGTGTATTCTTGGGAACCTATAGGCAGTAATTATTAATCTGATTGGAGTCTTTTCGCTTCTCAAGGCAACATGCTACATCCTTCCCTTTCTTATTTAAACTCCTCTCTCCTCTCCTGTCTCACCTTCCATCTCTCGTTTTGTTTGGTTAAGAGTCCCTCACTGCTTCAGCATTGCTTTTCATTAAAAAACATCTAGAGATTCTTGCTTTTCAAGGTAATTTTTCTCTACCATCTTTAAGTCTCCTAGGTAGTTCTTCTTTGAGACAATCAAAATGACAAGAGAAGGAGAGGAGGTTTCTCGGATAAGCGCTGAATATTCTAGTTGGGAAGAAGTGGAGGCGGGGGCAAGTTCAAGCGGACGGCCTTCGGCGGCAGTGCCCCTAGAAGAAGATTTACAGTAGGCTCACAAGTGACCAAGGCAGATTTACACTCCATCCACGGCCGTTGTAACGTGCTGGATGACGTCACTTTCTGGGTAACCTATGAAGGGGAAAGAGCCTTCAATCCTCTGAGGGGTGTGTGGCTATAAACATAAAGATGTTTGATGTCGGTCAGGGTTCTTCTTCCCAAATCTGTGACCATACTATTGCAGTTTTGGGGAGAGGGTTGCCCCTCTCAGATCCCACTAACTGGGTGAAGGACCATCATAGGAGTCTTTTCCCTCTGGCAGTGTAGGGGCTGGGGTTATCCTAGCTCTGAGGATTTCAATTCTTACTACGTGTTGAAATCCGAAAAGCTTGTACTATGTGTCTACTCACCCAAAATCAGGAGGCCAGTGCCTTTGGGGCAACCTGATGAAGGGGATATGGAGTCTACCTGATGAAGGGGATATGGAGTCTATCTCTGATTGGAAAGAGAGTTGGTTCTGGGTAGGAGGCAACTAGAGGACCCAACCTTGGCCACATTGGTTACTCCAGAACATGAGAAGGGACATTGGACAGGTGGCAGGACATTATTGGTGTGGATGTGACATTTGAGAAATGACATGTTCCCTACGATATAATTAATTATTATTATATTATCATTATTAGTAAGTTGGATTTCTTAATGTTTATCTGTCCTAATTGTGATTAGCAAATACAATTATTATTGTAAATGTCATGTCATTTAGAAGAATTGGGACGGCAGCTAAACCTAATCTGACCTCATGATAATAATGAAAAATTAATTTTATTTTGGTTAAACTCGTCGGAGGTCCACGGTAGGACGGTGGCACCGTCATACTTGTATTGCTGTCTAATACTGAGAAGTCACTTTTATGATCGTGGTGATATCTTATGTTTAATTAGAACATAGTAACTCAGAGTCGTTCCAAAGTTTTCGGGGGCTCTAAGCAACTTTTGAATTAAAATTATCTGGGCCCATTGGGCTAAAACTCATATTGCAAAGTTTTAAAAGGATTATCTCCAATCTCTATGATTGGAGATCGGGCTCTGAAATCGAAGCTCCATCTATTTTCTTAGAAAAACTGTAAAAATTATAGTGCTATGCATTAAACTAATTATTAGTTATACTTAATAATGAATTTTTTATCCTTCGTCAACTAATTAATTTCACTTTTATGTATTCTGCTTCATATACTTTTCAGTAATAGTTTTTTTCCCCCTAATTTCAGGGTCTTTTTCGTTGGGTCATGGTTGGGGACCATAAGCGACCAACTCGGACACGCATATCTATGGTATATGTAAAACAGTAGGAACCCACCAAGGTAGAAGAACTATTATTCATTTAGACGTCTAACCACCAAGAAACATTCTTGGATGGAGCAACGAAACAAATAATGGTTTCATCTATGGAAGATCCAATTACTGAACATTATAATGATTCAAATCAAGGTGACTGACAAAGTTATTTGAATAATATAGACAAATTAAATACTGCATGCATGCACAATATATTAAAGAAATTTAGAAAAGAATTGTCACGCATACAAAAGGTTGTAAAGCCTTTTATTTTTTATTTTTTAAAATATAATTACAATATGCATTTTAGCAATAAAAATACATATAGATATAAGTTTTACTGAAGCACATAGCACAAAGAAATTTATAATAAATAGAATAAACCTCCATATAGAAGAATCAGACCTGGAACCTCCATGGCTTAAGCCTAAACCATCAAACAGACTAGTCTTTTTTGACTAGGTTGTGAAGATTTAGGTGTGTGAGTTCTTTATTTTTCCATGATAAATTTTTATGGAAGAAGGTAAAAACTAGTGAACTTGCACTGGTCACCTCTTTGAAGTCCAACAAAGATTACCATACGTATGCTTCGGCAGTTGATGCGATTCTATCGCTTATGGAGATATGGGATGTGGTCTTTACAAATAAGTTCATCGGGAGGTGAACATGGTTGGCTGGCTTGCTCACATTATTGCCAATTTTCCTTTATCGGTCGATTCTAGTTATAGACGGTTGGATTGTATTCCTATTTGTGTGAATTTGGCTTTATGATTTGGAATATAATGACTATTTTCCCTTAAAAAATTATATATATTACTCAATGATTTGGGAGCCAATTAAAATGTCACATGATCACATGGGTCTTGGCACTTGAACTGAAATTAATTGAGTAGTTCTAAAAATAATTCAATTAAATAATGGGGGGAAAAAAGTAAAGGCAAGATCGGAAGAGTAATAAGAAACTCTTTCAATTGTGCGTTGGTGGAATGCAATTTTCAGTGAATGGGGAAGACAAGTGATAAATGACTGGACAAATTTTTAACGTGACAACGTGATTCACGTAGCCACGTTGCAAGAGTTTAAAAATCCAAAAGATGATAACGAAAATGACTGACAATAATATTGTCTTGTCCCAGCTTAAAATAAATGTTTTCATGTATATGTTAGCATTCACATTTTTATGCATTTTTAGCTTTGAGGGGTGGCAAAATCTCATGCTGCGTTAGGGCTTGTTTACTAGCTAGTCAAGTCGAGCAGCTCATGCAATTTTTTTTGTCTTTGGTCGAGCTCACGGCTCAGTTTAGTCTAGCCGACTCAAGAGTTATTTTTCCGCGCATTGCGCTCAGGTATTACAGGTTTGTAGCTGTGGTGTGAGTCATTTTCTTGAAAGCGACACAGTAACTTCCTTTTCTTGTTCTAATTAGTCTGGTAGGGAATGGACTCATCAGCCATCAATTTGGAAACTAAATGGGGACTATTTGAGAAATGTTACAACGACATGTATCAGTATTTGTACCACTAATTATATAGACAGACATATTGGCATACGTGAATTCCTGCATATATGTGTATATGTGTGTGTGTGTCATAATTTTAATTTGGTGTTTGCTTGTGCTACACCAGTACTAAATAATAATAATAATGACAATTATTATTATATAATTATAATAATAATTGTAATTATTATTATTATTATTATTATTATTATTATTATGGACAATTGGTGATGAATTTGAATTCTAGATTAAAAAATGAGTTATTCTTGTTAAAGTATGCCAACTTCCAGTTACTCACACCTTTAAACTAATATAATATGAGGCGATTTAACGTTGTGGAATTTTTTCCATGTTCACACACATTCTATTTAAAATTATAACTTCAAATCGATTACAACCACATATTTGACAAGATCTACTTAGTACACAAATTTTAACCACCTCCTTACAAAAATATATTTCTACTTTTAAACAAAAATAGTTCATAAATGAAGAAAATGGATTAAATACTTCTCAGTCATCACTCTCTACAAAAAATTGTACATGTCAAATTTTAGTGAAACAACATCTTACTTTCACATAAGTTCCACAAAAACGAGTGTAATTCTAAAGAGTCCGCCACCATTAACTCTCTCACTTATTTAATGTAAAAGTACACTTTTAGAAGTTTGAAAAGTGCCATTTTTACTTGGCACCGATCTATTAGATGATCGTCACATAAACACGTTTTTATTACCTAAAAAATTGTGCCAAATTTTCAATATTAGTTTTTTTATTACCTAAAAAATCGTGCCAAATCTACAATATTAGTTTTTTATGTTACATTTTCACGTCTTAAAATTACAGCATAATAAGAAGTAGTCATATTTAACCGCAGTAGTTTTGGAGACGGTTTTTTTACCACTATCAAAAGACCCCACTGATATATATATATATATATATATAGTTCATAAATAAGAGTGACTCATGAGAACTCCCACCTGCTGGCAAAGGGACTTGAGATTCTGCTTACACCAACCTCCAAGAAGTGTACTAAAACACAAGATCACAATATTCCAAAACACTAATTTCCATGAATCCTCAGTAGAATTCAAAAAGTCAAAATGTTTGAGGGAGGAGATGAAGACCTGTCCACAAGCTTCATGAACATGAATATGGTATCAAAGAAGAAAAAGAAGACGAAGACCGCAAGAAGGTTTAGCAACGAACAAATTCAATCACTGGAAACCATCTTTGAGGTAGAGACAAAACTTGAACCGAGGAAGAAGATTCAGCTTGCAAAAGAGTTAGGATTGCAGCCTCGACAGGTCGCGATATGGTTTCAGAACAAGAGAGCTAGATGGAAGTCAAAGAAACTAGAAAGAGATTACAGCATACTTCTTGACGAGTACAAGAGTCTAGTTACTCAATTTGAATCCTTAAAGAAAGAGAAACAGTCCTTGGTTATCCAGGTATTTCGAATTTGATTAATACTATGATGATCTAGATCTATGTTGTCCTAGTAAGAGGATATGCAGTATTAGATATGACGAAATAGCATAACAATAAAGGTATTATTATTGTCTAGTACTAGTATTATCGAGCCCCTTAACAAATCAAAAGGGGTGGCTGAAATTGCACTAAGAATCCAACGTGTCGATTGGTATTAGTAGGATATCTTTGCTTGCAGTATTGAACCTCTTGATTTAAAAGCTTAAACGGTTAGAAAGCAGAAATATTATCAGTTTGTTCGACATATACAATATTAGACATGACTAGATAGCATAACAATCAAGGTATTATTTGTTATTTTTCTTCTTTAATATTGTCTATTATTATTGAGTCATTATCGGACAAGCCAAAAAGGGTGCCGGAAATTGCAGTATGAGTCCAACGTGTCATTTGGTTAAAACTGATATAACACTATATGTATATATTGTCATATGGCCATGTGACGTGCCTTGAGATTGTGATTTCTCATGTGGCATGTCTCGTTAAATGCCACATAGGCATATGGTACATATAATATCATATCATATGATGCTAAATCGGAATTAGTTATTTAATATTAGTAGGATATGTTGGTAGTGAAAAGATACTTACTGACATAGTCTGGTTGCAGTACTGGAAGACTTGATTTAAAAGTTTAAAGTATTATATCCGACCATATTTCTATCATTTGAATCGTTTTTAGCAGAGTTGTAATTAACTTACTAAGGAACAAAACTAACGTTTTTAGCAGAGTTTTAATTAACTTACTGAATAACAAAACTAACATTTTGTCATGTTCTTGAGAGATGAAGAAATTGAATGAGATGGTGGAGAAATCTGAAATGGAAATCAAGAGTCATGAACAAGTAGTATCATCAGAAAATGGAGAAAACATAAAAAATGATGAATATGAAGTGCTAAGTCCAAGGCTGTGTTTGGATGGATCAGAAAATGATAGCAAATGCTTAAAAGCAGCAGATTATATTTTTGGATTAGAAGAAGATTCTACTGAGCTTATGAACATTATGGAATCTACAGACAGTTCTTTGGCATCCCACGAGGATTTGCTTAACCAAACAGCAGACTCGAGCGATCAATGGTGGGATTTCTGGTCTTGAACATTCAAGGGACTCGACTGTACTGTACTACACTTAATCAAAGGAGCGAAATAAACAGCTATGTTATATATTGCAACTTTGAGTATACTCTCGATTTGGGGTGTTGCTAGCCGCCATTGTAGGGCTGGTCATGAAGTGCATGGCTAAACCATTACTATAATTTTTCTTTTGCTTTTTTTAATCTACACGGTAAAAAAGCGATTTTAGGCCAAATGGAGTAGGCCCAAGCCCAGTGAGGCCACCCTCCTAATGACCATTAAGTGCTTCATATGGAATGGAACGAGAGTGCTCTTTTAACATCTATATCTATATATATATATAATTAAGAGACTTAAGTCTTTAGTAAATTTTTCTCGCCTTTTGTTTGGCTTCGTAAGTTTTCTGGCGACATTGGCAATTGCATTAGTGACATTTTTATCTCGTGATATGTCTTTATCTCACCAAAATTAACTAAAAAATCCTATATTAAGATAATCTTTATTCTTTTGGCTTTAAAGAAAACCATTTCTATCATTATCTCAATTAAACTAATTATAACTCTCAAACATCAATCTAATTTAATGATTCATAGAATCATTATTATTTTTTTTAACCATGTCCTATGGAACTTTTTTGGAAAATTGATTTTTTCAAGCGTTCAATCTAAACCATTCATTTTACTTTTAGCCTATAATATTTTGATCTTTTCTGTTATCTTTTACAATATTTTGATCTAACAATCACTAATTATCGAGAAATATAATTTTATTTTTCTATTTTGATTTGTCTACAAGTGTTTGGAGAGGAGATTATAATTAGTTTAATTGAGATAAATATAGAAATATAGATTATCTTAATATAAGTTTTATAGTTAATCAATGGAATGAATACACGCCATAAGATTATTTGAATTTATGAGATATATTTTGTCAAATTCATAGGTCATATTTATTAGTTAGCAGAATAGCCTCGTATTTAAATTACTTTAATCACTTAAATTATTATTGTAATAAAATGTCTTTTGCTTACAATTGACAACGGTAAATATATTCTAAACTGCTTTAGTTACTTAAATTAGATAATTAATTATTATGAACTTAGATGTGCGTAAGCATTCATAATTAAACTATATATTTAAATCACTTTATTTATTTAAATTATTGTAATCTAATGTCTTTTGATTACAATTGACAATGGTAAATATATCTTAAGCTGATTTAGTTATATTCATAATATCATGTATTATATGTAGACAATTAAATTTAATTGGTTAGGGAAATAATTCAAGAATAGCATTAACTTTTATAGATATGGAGTTCACATATAACTTATGTGTTAGTTAAAACTTTTAATGGGTTTGATAATTAAATCTGGACCATTAAAAAATGGGGGCAAGGATGGTTTATCAAATATATACGTCAAAAGTATTGGTTCAAAAGTATATGTCAAAAGTATTGTCAAAATATAAATCTTACACTAGGCAAATGTTACAACGTTATCACTTTTTGATTTTTTCGAATTATTGTTTATTTGGCTACTCCGTGCAACTCACGAGTGTATGACTAGTAACTATTAATGTGCAGTTATTGAATTATAATTCCTAACATTTTTTATGTCGGACTCATTGATGCCAAACCAACAACTGGCAGTTCTAAATGTTGAGAAAAATGTGTGAATGAATTTCATATAAGTTAGAGATGGGGTAAAATATAGGTTTATAAGAAATTGAGCTACTCCACCTAACAGATTAACTATTTATGACAACCTCAATCTGTTACGTGGGAGGCCTGTAACGGTACAATGGCTAACTCCAATTTTATCATTTTCTTGAAAGAGAGAAGATGCAGGGGCCAAGAAATGAAATAACCACAAACTCTGTCTTTCTTGCTTTACGGTTGAAATCATACTTTCTTCAACCATTTTTTTATCAAAAGCACGGAGAAAGCAACAACCTTTTGACGGCAAAAGTAAGTGAAATTGATTTGAATGCAAAGTATACCTAAAATTTAATCTTTCTAGTCCCACATACATAGATAACAGAATTTATTTTATCCGTTTTAGATATTTAAGGTTATTTCGCACACTTTATTGCTTTCCCAATTGATAAGACATTGGTGTTGAAACCTCCTAGTTAAGAAAAGGTGCTAAGCACCAGAATAGCAAACAAACCTCTTAGTACAAAAAATCTTGTGATATTGACAATCTTAATTTTTATCTACTTGTCAAAATTGTGTTACACATTTTGCATGACATAATTAACATGTGATATTTCTTTAGCGTGCAAATTTAATGTCTTAGCTAAAAAGCAAGTGTTTGGACGTGTGTATGCTTGCTTGGGGTTTTTTTGGCAAATATCTAGCTAAGTTTAGTTTATTTCAAAGATATTTAGTACATGTTTTAAATTCCAAAAATACTTTGTTATACGGATAACAAGTTTGCTACTTTTCCTTTTTTTTTTTTTTCTAATTTTTTGTTATTTTTTCTCTTTAATAAATATTTTTCTAATAAGCCCACCCCACCCCCTAGCCCCCATACCACCACCACCTGACCCCCAACCCAGCACCCTGCTTGCCGACAGACTGCCAGTCACCGGCGACCATGACACCGCCGGATTGAATTTTTTTCTTTTTACGCTTTTTTTCATTCTTTTCTTTCCTTATTTACCATTTTTCTTTTTTTTTCTTTTATTTTTAATCGTTTTTCTTTTTAAATTCATATAGTATTAATTGTTTGCGTTTTAATTCATATAATAGATGGTATTATACTATTTTAACATAGATTGTTATACAAATAACATAACTTACTAAATAAATAACATAAATTATTATACAAAAAAAATAGTTCGTTATACGAATAGCACAAGTTGCTTAACAACATGTATGGCTACACACATAACATATCTTGTTGTACAAAGAACAAGACTTGTTATGTAGACATCGTAGCTTGTTAAATAAATAACATAGTTTGTTTTGCACATAGCATAACTTGTTATACAAATAACATAGTGTATTATGCACATAACATGATGTGTAGGACTATAACATAGTTTGTTGGGCAAATAACATAATTTTTATTAAGCAATAAATCATTAAAACAAGTCTTGACAGTATTTAAATAGTTATAGACATGCCCTACGGTAAAAAAGCATAAAAAAATAAATTAAAACAAATATCGAAAAATAGAAAAAGTAAAATCGTAAATTTAGAAGCCTAAATGACGTCGTATTGCTAAAAACTGATGGTGAGCATCAATATGACCCTTGATCGCCTAGCCATTTTACTTTTGGGAAGGTATTATACATTAAATTCTGCACTGAATGCCAAAATCACCCAAATTTCAACCCGATCTTCGATTCAATTCTCCCTCGATCAATTCTACCATGTGTTCTATATTAGTTTGTTACATTTTTTTTTTTTTAAGAAAAACTTTTTATTTCATAAGCAAACATTATAGCCGAGAAAAGGGGGGATTTGTCAACCCTTTTCCAACTTACGACTGAGAAAATTCTAATTTAATATTACTCAGAAACAGCACCAACCATGCAAAAAAAAAAAAAAAAAACAGCAGCCCCTTGAAAAAGAATAGCAACATCAGGAAAAACACTAACAGCCCATCTCAGGAGGAAACAAACAACAGCCCAAATCAGTAGCCCATTTCAGGAGAAAAAAACATGGGAGGAGTTTGAAAATACAAATGTTGAAAATAGAAATGTTAAACTACCTATATTAAAAAATTAGGTGCAAAATCTATAATATACAAACCCGTAACTTTATATATACACACACGTGTATATAGGGAAATAATAAATATTATATTAGATTCTAATGGATAGATATAATCTAACCAAAAAATATTTACAGAATCTCATTTTTGGTTAAATAGCAACTGATATCCATAACTTGCCTCTCTCCGTATCACAAAACTGCATTCGAGAAAAGTAAAAAATGACAAGAAATAGAACTCCATAAAAGGTACGATGTAGATGCAGGTATCAACATCAAATTCGAAGAAGATATCATCACAAACTAGATGCAGATTTCGGTGTGGCTGCTTTTCAGGTACAAACTAGATGTCATATATAGTGTTAAATATTTTGATGCATAATTTTCTTTTTTTTTTTTTTTGGGGGGGGACATTATAAGGGGATTGCTTTTTTTTTTTATTTTTTTATTTTTTACGCATTACAAAGTGATTGTAGGGGAGATGAATCGAATATTTGATCAAGGGTCTAAACAATTAATACGGCCATATTGGCCAATTTTCCCATTTTTTCCTTCTTTTTGTAACTCACTATATTTTTGTATTATGCATAGTTTGTTTGACCATTCTAGTGATTTCATTTTTAAAGATTAAGAATAGGACTCATGGAATTGTTCTTCAACTGACAGTATGTAAATTTGAAACTCTGAACATGAATGCTTGTTATAGCCATAAATGTTTTCCATGAGAGTTTTGATTCTATGTTTAATGTCTAAACTTTTAGATTCGATGCCAACCTATTGCAATGTATAATTCTTGTTCTATTTTTTCTTCTAGTCAAAATATTAATATGGGTATGCTTTAATTCATATTTCGCATCTTGCTTATTAATAACTAGATAATATATTTCTTGTCTTAGGAATATATATTTTCAAATTTACTAACTTCCGTATATTTTTTTAAAATTTTTAGATGGATGCAAGGCTGGTTAAATTATTTCTTCTACCTAGAGGAAGGTGGAATAAGAATAATGAATTCTCATAATGCAAGTAGAAGTATTCAAATATGAAATTGTGATTAGATGTAATATCATTGATATTGATCTTCCACCACTAAATGCATGTCCCTGGCATGCAGTGCACGATTGTCACGCCTATAAGTAATCCAATACGAAACAAAGCTTTCAGAAAAAGTGAGGTTGTAACATACTTCTTGTGTTCTTCATATTCTTTAGATCTGTAAAAACTTTAAATTTCAAGATATTTTTTTGTTTAGTACTATTTATCTATCTCTCTGCCATTCTTGTGATTTGAGCATACATTATAAAGCGTATTATATTTATCCACATTAACAATGTGTGCCGTTCAGGTGAACATTTTGCGATGTTGATTGGCATCAATATTTAGTACATTTTACTTTTATATATAGCTATACCTGAAATCATATAATTGAATTGACAGTAAAACTTTGAAATTTCAAAACTTGGAGAGGCAACATTTTCTTTCAATTGGCGTGTGACTTAAAAAAAATATTCCATCTTTTGATTCATGTATAGCGTGTAAAAAAATCATCAGTATTTTATGGAAATGGAGACACAAACCAAGAAATTAAAAAGCAAAACCAAAGATTTTGGATGAATGCCTTATATGTGGTGCCGCAAAAATATTGATAAACCCTAATTGTCTATGAGATTAATTAATAAGTTAATGATTGTATTCTAATTGGGGAGGGGGGGATAATTTAGGAGTTCAAAAAATTTTGAATTTTGAAATTATCATAAAACTTTGCTTATTGAATATGGTAACATGTTTATCCAGAGAATTTATAATGATGCTACTTCTAGACCAAAGTTTGCTGACACTAAGGCTGGTGCTAAGCGGCATGAAATGCAGCTTGAAGACTTGGAGTAATGATAACTATTTTAATTTTCCTCTACCTATTTATGTTTCTTAGTAATGTTTTATACCTTTTTTAATTTTCCTGTACCTATTTATGTTTGTTAGTAATGTTTTATATCTTCATCTTTACTACCTAAATCTCATCAGGAACAACCATATGAATTGCACTCTTTGGGATGGATACGCTGTTACCATGAATGATTATGTGGAAGTAGCTGGCAATAAGCCTTTAATTGCCGTACTACAAAACTGTCGTTTGAACTTTTTCAAGGGTAGAATTTTTTTTTTACAGGATTTTATTTCGGTCATGGTTTATCTATTTTTTACCTTTCACTGTTTTGTATTTGTATGCACAGTGATGGGCATAACAAATACTAAGTATAATGCCACCGACCTTTAATTACCATACGGCCGCATGGATCTTTGTGCTGATTCTACCAAATTTCTGGACACGGGTGTGGGCGCAGACATTTTCCATGTGATCACATGAGGCTGCATTCAACTGGCAGCTTGTGTTCCAATGTGCATAACGTTTAGTAGGAAACTCAAAATTAAGATCCGAATGTTGTGTTGGACTCCTGGCTCGATAAGCTTTCTGATGACCTATTTTACTCCCATGAAAATCATATGCATTATAGTTTTGTGGCCTGAAATTCCTTAAGACGCGCCGCTTCAGTCGATTTGAATACTTCACATAATTCAAGCCTCTAATCAAACCATTGCAATGATTTAATATTTAATATCTTGGATGCAAATTTTACTATTTGATATCTTAGTCTCCACATGTTGATTCGCATAACCTGAACTTTGTAATTTGTGTTCATTGATCCAAATTCGCCTAAATTGACTTCCTCTTGGATTTTAACCCACAATTCACCAACTTAAACATAAATACAAACTTTTAAACACAATATCAATAATTAATAACACATATAGGGGATTTAAACATCACAAATAACTACCTATCAAATTCCCCCGCACTTAGACTATTGTTCACCCCTGAACAACAAACCAAACAAAACAAAAGAACAAAAACACAATTCTTCAACTTTCATTCCATATGAGATAACAACTCATGATACACTTTCTTATAATAAGTCTGGAGTAAGCTTGCCTATTAAAAAGTCTCCCAAGCAATGGAAGAATTTTGAGAATTTTTTCACTCTCCTTCTCTTTATTTTTTCAAGAACTGGTTAACCCTTTGAAACTCATAAAATATCATGAACAAGTGCCCTCAATCAACCATTAGAATCATAAGAAAAAGCTTTTATCTGAAATGGCATAATCTCGATAGGCCGACCCTCATGGATAAGTTCACTCTTCACTCAGGTGTTTAAATGTTAAATGTTTACGCTCACCATAGGCTTGCAAAATTTATCATTCTCCACCACATTGGTGCACATTCGTGACACAAATTATAAGGTCGTTTAAGGGTTTTAACGAAACTAAAGGTTAATGTGGGAAAATTTGGAAAAGTGAGGCTAATGGACCATTAGAACTAGTGAACCACAAAAGTTATAACATTCAAGAACATATTCAAAGTGAAGCCACTACTTCCTTCATTCTTTCAAAACTCATAACATCACCTATACAATATGAATATATCTCAACTGTCAAAAGAAACTTGAGCCCTTATTTTAAAAAAGAAATATCCCTTCATCTGAAATTTTTTTCTACAAAATTTTCTTTTCTATTTTTTTCCCTTTCTTTCACTGTTGCTCTTTCTTTTTTCCTAAACTTTTTTTCATCTTCCCTTCCCTTCAATATTGTTCTTTTTTCCTTTTCTTTTCCTTTCTTTCATTGTTACTTTTTTTTCATTGCTTTCATCAACTCTTTCATTCTTTTCACATACATACCACCCCTACTGCGATATTATCATTGGAAATCGCTCGCCATTTTTTCATTAAAACCTCATCAATAACAACTACTCATCCACACTTACTTCTTTCCACCCCAAGCAGTAAAATCAATCATAAATCTTCTATTCCATTGGCAAGGTAAGGATATATACTATTTTTCAGCTCAAGACTAGTACCAAGGGGTGTAAAGAAAAAAAATAGGCAATTAAGCTCAAAGGGGTTATGCAAGAGATTAATTGATACGACAGGCTTTTTAGCTAAAGTGGTTAATCAAGAAATAGTGCCTTAATCATATTCATGTAATGCATGTAGCAATACAGACTCAAAGAGAAATAAAGCAAGTTCTAGAGACACAAACCATGGAAGAATGTCACAAATGAACAAAGATAGTGAGACTGATAAAAATGTGTCAGTCTAAGGCTCAAAAATATCACCAGATTAAATTTGTCAACCTAATTCAGTCATAAGCAATTCCAGGCGAAGCAAATAAATATAAGGTGGAAGCTCACTAATTCAGTCGTGTTTTGAATCTCTCTAGGCTAAAAGCACAAATCAAAATTTTCAAATTTTCTTTTTTCTTCTCCCGCATTGCTTAAGATCCTAATTCCATCAAAGCCATACTCCAATTAAATCTAGCACTTTAGGATCATGAGTTGCTTTCTCACATGTTCACAAAACGACATACTTTACATTACTTTCTTTATTTTTTTTATGAACATAGAACATAACAAATATATGAAGAAGAGAAAAAAAAGGAAGAAAAAACTGACTGCACTTTTTTCTGTACTTAACACAAAAACCACTAAACATATTACTTGATCAAGAGTTAGCAAAATTACACATCTACCAGATAAAAAAAATCACATATAATCATTCCCCTACACTTAAATTCTACATTGTCCCGATGTAGATCAAAAAGAGCAAAAGTAAGGAGAAAGTGTTTTAGGATTCCCCGGGGATATGGCTGATGGTGAGTTTGGATTGTATTTTGATAAGGCAGATGGAGTAGTGCCAGCGTAGCTTATCTGAATTCCAGCAGTATAGAAGAGACTGTCAAAATAAAAAGAACAGGACAACCATGATGCCTAGCAATTAAAATTTAAATATAGACGAGATAAAAGAAACATGCCCTAATTTCTAATGCAAGTCCTAGAATCTACGTGCAATGCAATGCAATAAAATAAAATAATGGGTTGCCTCCCATTCAGCGCTTCATTTATAGTTTAGAGCTTGACTATAAAGAATAATTTTTAGAAAACTCTAAATAGAGCTTTTGAGGCTTTGCCTAACTTGCCAAGATTGACTTTCTATCCCTTTTTAGGCTTTCCCCAAAAATTTACTGTGTTCTTTTCAGGTAAATATAGACTGGTATCTCCATTGATCTCAAATTGCACTATGAAAACTTCAACCTCCTCCCCCTGTGGAATCACAAAATCAATTTTAGAACTCAAAAGATCAGAGAGTTGTTTGAAAATTGCCCCATTATCGAAAGTGATTTTTGGAACTAGCTCTTCTAAGACTGCTTCCTCATCCTTCTCATGTTCTTCTGCTGTAATTGAGGTTTCTAACGTTTTCTCTTCATGGAGAGTATCAGAATGGTTGATAACTTGAGATATTCCATCTTGCTGTCCTTTATCATTGCCCAAAAATTTTACGAGCTTCTGCTCTTGTAGAGCTAAATATATATGGACAATCATTTAATTCATGATATTCACCACAAAATTCACACGTTAGTTGGCCTAGGGGTGCTAGATATGCAACTGGATAATCACTTAGTGCATGATCTGCATAGCAATAATAACACAGTAAATCAGTTTCCATCATCTGACTCTCAAATTTCTTCTCATGCTCCTTCAATCGGGCTGGTAAACGATTCATCCATTCTCTATATGCTGTAATTGTTTTCATAGACAAATTAGCACCTGAGCACCAGTCATAACCATCACCCATCCTGAAAAGAACAAGCCAAACAAATCAAATAGAAAAATAAAATTTAAAGTAAAGCTCGAACTAATTAGTATGGATATTAATCTCAATCCTCAGCGACAATGCCAAAAACTTGTTCATGTAAAATATGTGCATGAAATCCGCAAGTATACAGGTTGAACAGGTAATATAATAGACAATGAGTCTAAGTTATTGTTCCCACGACGATCGGATTGAGTGCTAAAATTATTAGTTCCAACTCTATTTGAATGATCAAATCTTGAGTTTTCGAAAAGAGAATAAATAAAGAAGTCAATAAAATTAAAAATATAAAATATATACAAAGATGTAGAGGGAAATATATGATGGATATGTATTAAGACTCACGACTTCACCATAATTGGACCACCTAGTCTAACAACAATTAATCTATGTTACCGATTGAATCTCATGAAATTAACTAACTACTGCTTTTGAAGCTAGTTAATCCTACAAAATTAGGCCCCATCACTATCTCTAAGTGAGCGCATTAACAACTCGCTTAAGTGCATTAATCAATAAGAGATTAATGCAGGCCTCCCCGAAGTTCACCCCACTGTGGTCGCACTAACCACAAGCAAATCTCTTTGTCTTATCTAAATTGATGATCGTTATTGCATAAGCTAACTTAAATATTCCTCTTTCGAGTTCAATAAAAGCCCATTGATTCATTCATCTATTGGCCAAAAAATGAAGACAAAAAATATACCAATGAGAATTTAACATAAGAATTAATTGCATAAATTCAGTATGAAAAATATGACTATGGTCCCAACTAGGTTATATCATTCATTCTAACTTAAAATCAATTACACATCAAGAACGAAAAAAAAACAAATAAGATAAAGCACATAACCTGGGTAAATAGCTTTTGAATAAGATGAAAAACTATTACACCAAGCTTCTCCTTCTTGAATCTAGAATGGGATTCCTGAATCTCTAAAAGGTTGTGTTTTTCTCCTCCTTTTTCGATTGTGTTTTCTATACTGTCTCTCTCTTGAAGACTAGGTTAGACGCCCTTTTATAAGGTCTAAAAATCATATACAAATTTAAACGTAAAAAAAGTTCTAAGGAAATAAGGACAAAAATCAGAATTTCATGCATGTAGGCCTATGCGGCCGCACAGGATTAACATACAGCCGCATGGGTCTTTGTACTGATTCTCCCGAATTTCTGGACACAAGTGCGGGCACATAAATTCTCCATGTGGCCGTATTAGGCCGCGTTCTACTGGCAGCTTGTGTTCCAATGTGCATAAATTTTAGTAGGAAACTCGAAATTGAGATCTGAAAATTGTGTTGGACTCCTGACTCGATAAGTTTTCTAATGACCTATTTTACTCCATGTAAGTCATATGCATTACAATGTCGTGGCCTGAAATTCCTTAAGACACGCCGCTTCGGTCGATTTGAACACTTCACATAATTTAAGCTTGAACCTCCGATTTGACCCTGCCTTTATCACATTTGGGCCTCCATTGCAATGATTTAATATTTAATATCTTGGATGCAAATTTTAATATTTGATATCTTAGTCTCCGTATGTTGATTCGCATCACCTGAACTTTGTAATTTGTGCTCATTTGATCCAAATTCGCCTAAATTGACTTCCTCTTGGATTTTAACGTGCAATTCACAAACTTAAATGTAAATACGAACTTTTAAATGCAATATCACATAATTAATAGCATATATAGGGGATCTAGACATCACAAATAACAACCTATTAGAGATTTTCCTCTATAAATATGGAGTAGCTGCCCATTGATGGGAGGATTAATTTTTCTGAAATATAAGATGGTAATTGCTCGACCTGGATTCCAGCTATTACTCCTAGCTAGATTTTAATTCTTATTGTTGTTTACATATTTGATATCCACATCAACTAATTCGTTGAGTAACAGACTTTTGTTTTCCGACATCAACAATTTGGTACTAGAGGAAGGGCTTGAACCTTCGTCTAAGGCCCAATCCAGCTATATCAATTGATTTTGATAGATCTTCATTTTTACTTAAGATGATTCAGAATAGGAATTCCCAGAGTAATAGGCAAACAAGGAGTGTCAATGTTGAACTCTCTCGCAATTTCCATCAGGGACCAAATGAGGGAATATTTGGAGCCAGGATAGATCCAGACACTGAAATGCTAATTCAACAGATGGAAAAGTTAGCACAAGCGGTAAACAGGGTCCGTTGGGATCAATCGCCCGTACAGAAAGCTGAGGTAGACTTACTGAGACGCTCACTTCTAGAAAGAGAGCCTGTGAAGAGAAGACTCAGCTATACTACTGAGATGATTTATAGTGCAACAGGCAAGAACACACCGTCTTCTCCACTAAAGCTAGCCCCTTAAGTAATATGAGTGTTTTTAGTAGATTGGGCGACAATCCCCCCCCATTAGCATAGCTAGCCCCTTTGAGAAGTAACACTGTATTTAGAAGATTGGGTAATGATCTATCCCTCCCCAAAGATCGTTAAGAAGGCCACCCCCAAAGATGGGTCACATAATAATCGCTTCCCACCTGAACAAACACAAGGTCAGCCGAGTGAGATCTCTACTTTCTCTTTGAACCGTCATCTAGCCCAGCCAGCTATGCATCAGGACATGGGTGAACTAGACCAATTTAAGCGGCGTCTAGCTGAGTTGGAAAAGAGGTAAAAAGAGACCGTAGTTGGTGATTACTCTCTAAAGAAACCATCTCTATTTACGACGGCTATACTGTGAGCCCTTACCTAAAAAGATGAAAATGCCACAACTTACCAGCTATGATAGAGACACTGATCCAACAACACATTTGGACCAATACATATCATGCATGGAGTTACAGCGGGCTAGCGATGCAATCATGTGCAGAGCATTCCCCCTTACCCTAGGGGATCGAGCACATATATGGTTTAGAAAGCTCCCTCAAGGATCAGTCGGGAATTGGGAAGACTATCATCCTAGTTCTCTGCACAATTCATGGGCTTCAAAGTCCGCACAACGCCAAAAGAATGGTTAGGCATGATCAAACAAGAAAACTCTGAGATGCTGAGATACTACCTAGACAGGTTCAATCGATAAATAGTAGAGATGGAAGAGGTCTCTGATGATGCACTGATTGCAGTCACGTCTAAGCTGTATCCCCAAAATCATTTTTGGTGGGCTACATGAAGATGGTCCTCGAACATATCATGAATTCATGAGTCAAGCTGAAAATCTATCAGCTCAGAAGAAGTAGTGATGGACCAACTTAGAGGGAGAGATGAAGACAAAGAATAAGAAAAGAATGAACAAGAAAAGAAACCAAAACACTGGAGAACAAAAAGAGATCGGAGGAAAACTCCAAAGGAAAAAGCAGTGACCTAAACCAGTTTTGAGCCTATCAGGAGCCAGCTCAAACTTTTACAGCATTAACGCCACAATGGAGAATGTTTACATGCATATGAAGGACAATCAACTCTTGCTAAAAGCCAAGCCCCTGCGAAAAGAATTATCACACAAGGATCATTCCAAGTATTGCAGATATCATATCAGTTGGGCATGAAACCAATGATTATTGAGACCTAAAACAAGAGCTGGAAAGGTTAATTGAAGGGGGGTAACTGAGAGAGTTTATGACAAATCTGAATCGAAAGAAAAGACAACCTCTACAAGAGGGAAACCCTCCTCTAATCTAGCCAAATTGTCAGTCCCTAGCCGAGATCAGAATGTTAATTAGCGAGAACCAGGGTCAGGTTGGATAAAAAAGACAAAGGCGTGAGCTCATTTGGGAAGCCCACAATAGCTATAAGGTATTCTCAAATTATCCTACAAGCTATGGTACCTATTGATTTGGCTTCTGTGAAGAAGATGCCTATGGCGTCATACAACCCCATATTGATACCCTGATAATCACAATACCTATTTCCAGAGTCAAAATTTATAGGACCTTGGTTGACGTGATATATTTGCATACTTTGGATCAAATAGGTCTCGAACAGCAAAACTGTATTCACCAGACTTTAGGGATTCACAGGAGATTACATAGAGCGGAAAAGGCAAATCAAGTTTTTGGTAGAGTTGGGTGACTTCATAGTAGTAGATATTCCATCAAACCACACTGCCATTCTAGGCTGACCCATAATCTATGAACTTAAAGCGGCCACGTCAATCTACCAGTATATGATGAAGTTTTAGCAACTGTCATGGGTGATCAGAAGGCAGTGGGGGAGTGTAACCTTGACTTTGTCACTACTGAGATCCATTCTACCAGAGCAGAAGAACCAGTTAAGGATCTCCAGACCCCCGACTGAGCAGAACGAGACTGGGCTAGTGGAAGACGTGATTACTATAAAAGTGGAGGTTAGACAAGTCTCTAGAACCCAAGATAGCCAGGCTGATGCCTTGGCATGGTTGGCTACGAGCTGTGGAGCTAATGCACTGAAATGTGCTCATATTGAAAACGTCTTGACCCCAGTTGTGAAAGAGTCTAACCTAGTGATGATGGACATTAACAAAAACCTGTCCTGGATAAATGAGATCATCTAGTACTTGAAGGAGGGAGTGGTACACCCAATCCAGATGAGGCACGTAAGTGAAGAATCAGGTCGGCAAGATGCACATTAGTTGATGGAATTTTATACAAAAGAGGATACTCAATGCCGCTACTTAGACGCTGAACAGAATACGAGGCAAAATATGTAATGCAATAAATCCATGAAGTAGATCGGAAGAGCACTCGAGATGTTAGTCTTTGGCACACAAAGTTCTTAGACAGGAATTTTTTTGCCAACGCTGAAAAATTACGTAATTGAATTCGCTCACAAGTATGACGAATGTCAAAGGTTTTCACCAATGGTTAGAAGTCCCCCAGAAGAGCTCACATCTGTAACAAGTCGATAGCCCTTCACCGAATGAGGAGTTGATGTGATTGGGCCGTTCTCTATTGGCAAAGGAGGAGCAAAATATGCAATAGTAGCTGTGGATTATTTCACCAAGTTGGCTGAGGTGGAACCATTTGCAAAGATTATGAAGTGAAAGATAAATAAATTTATTTGGAAGTCAATCATCTGTTATTTTGGCATAACTTACTCCATCATGATAGATAATAGAAGATAGTTCGATGACGCCAAGTTGAGGTTATTTTGTGAAAACTTGAAAATCAAGAAGTATTTCTCCATTCCGAATCACCCCAAAGTAAATGGGCAAGTTGAAGTGATTAACAAGATTGTAAAACACACTCTGAACCATACTTTTTGGAAGAAAAGAGACAAGAAACGGATATGAGAAATACTGTATACAAGCAAAGAAGTGCCAGGTATTACAATTCTAAAGGCTGTGTAAGAAAATTTCATGTTGGTAATCTAGTCCTCAGGAAGGTTTTCATTGGAACAAGAGAAGTGAATGCCGGCTCATTTCTTCCAAACTGGGAAGGGCTATATAGAGTGAGGAAAACTTTAACCAATGGCGCATATGAATTAGAGACCCTTAATGGAAAAACTCTTCATCACCCCTGAAATTTAAAACACCTGAAAAAATAGTCAGTAAATTATGATGATTTCATATCACCTTATGTACTTCGTTTGAAAATTAGATTCATTTTTTGTATCCCGAGTGGGAGTTAGAACACCCATTCTTTGCATCCACTTCTTGTAATGACCTCAGAAGCTAGAACATCCCTTTGTTCATAGTATCTAAAATAAATATTACTCAGACTTAATCAAAGTCTATGCTGAGTACATTAAAGGCAACATAAAGCCTCTAAGCTCAATTAGTGCACATGGTCTACCAAGAAGAGATCCATGAGGTCTCCTAGGACCACACAAAGAGCTAACTAGGTTCAAGCTTTAGGGATAAGATGTAAGCACTACACCTATTTCCCAGTACCCGAGCTAGAAAGCATTTCAGACTTAAGTGAGTTGAGGTCTCTGTGGAGGAAGATCTCTGAACTGAAGGGAATGTGCTCAAAACTCAACTATTTTGGTTTAGTTGAGCTAAAATAAGGGATTAATATAAGGCCTCCTACAACGCCTTGGCCATGAGGAAGTAATTCGTGTAGACGAGAGGGATCTAGCCAAAGTGAGACCTCGAAGCTAACGCTAAGGTGTCATTAGCCGCACTAAAAATCCACCCACAGGAACACTGAATGTCAAACTTGATCACAGGATGATCATTGCTAATCATAAATAAAATAAAGGACTAGCATAGTGGAAGCATAATAAGCTTAATGTCATTTCAAAAGTAAGTGTCTAGCTTGAGACATTGGTCAAACCAAGAAAAGGAAGTAAAGCTATGAATGTCAATTCAGTGTAACAAAATATGAAAACAAGTGCCCGGGTAAGGGTTTTAGTTCGTGACAAAAGGTAAATAAAGTGCAGAAAATCCAAAAGAAAAATTCATAAGGTCAAATCTGATGACGTCTAACTGGTAGTACCGTAAGTTGCTGACTGATCAACTGCTGGAATACTGGGAGCCTAATGCTTTCCCCTCATAGCTTCCAACTCATCCTTGAAGAACTAAATGTCCCATTCTGGCTTCTTTTCAGTAAGATCAGCAATGATATATGAGAAAGTTGTGATGCAAGTATCTGTGACGTCATTGTTGTACTTTTCCGAAGCTTTATAGTAAGCAACTATGTTCTCAGTAACAACGGCCTCTGCCTTAGCCAGGGAAGACTCAAATTCAACCCTGGCTTTCCTCTCCTCTTTCAACCCATTCTTCAAACCTCCAACAGAGATGATGCAGTTCAGTATCCTTATTAACGAATTCGTCTCTTAGCTTGGCAAGCTCCTCTTCTACAACAATAATTCTTTCTTCCATCTCTTTTTTAGCATACTCAGCCTCCTCCTTAAATGTTTCAGCCTCGCGAGAGATCTCACTAGACTTATTACAGGCATGAGAATAGAAACGTATGGCTTTGCTTCCCAAGACGGTAGCTGTGGTTGCACACTCAGTCATGCTTATATCAAATGTATAATTTTCTTACTTCACAGACCGACACCTAGATAATAACCTTAAAGCATCCAGGTCTGTAGGTCGAAGAGGCAATAAGTTGTTATCAGGAGGGGTTTGGACAGAGTATAAGTCGTGAAAGGGTTTAAGCTTGGTGTCCTTTATCTTTTCAGTCTCAGGCACGCGTTTAGAGTAGAGAGGCAGGAGGGAAAATGAACCATCCTGACCACTCTGGGTGCCCTGACTTATCTCCAGACCCAAAGATTGACCGACCTGGGATACTTGGTCAGTGTGGTGAAGCAAAGATGATGAGATGGTTCTGATCTTTTGCTTGACAGGCTAGCCACCCTTATCTAATGTTACCCCTGATGAGATAGCCCTCTTTGGTAGAGTCTTGCCTCCAGCAGTAGGTCTAGATGGGCCAATCTGGACCGTAGATTGCTTACTAAAAGTGAAAGCGACATCTTCTTTCATTGTCTTACCTTTCTTTCTCATTGCAAAGAAAACACATAGTAAGATTGGAGTTATGGCACATATCTAAAAAGAAAATTAAAGAGGAAGTTAAAACTCACAATGGAAAGGAATTGGTGGAATGTGCTATATTGGCCCACTAAGATAGACCGGTAGCAATGAGGTTCTCTTTGGTGATGAGATAGGCAAATGATCTGTTGTGGATCAGGACCTCCTTTAATATGTCTTTCACATGAGTCAAAAATTCAGGGCTAGAATCAACAGTTGAAATCTTTGCAAAGAAAAAGGTGATTAATTTTAGAGCGATTTGATCTCAAATAATCAAGAGTCAGACACTTACTTAGCAGTGAATAGTGGCAAGTAATGTTAGCATCATTCGTGCATGGGTTGGGATCATACATGTAATCACCACCTATGAAAAACCACCTCTACCGCCAATGTTTCACTGATTCAATAGGATCACTCATAAGAGTTTTGTCCCTATTTGGCCGGGACATAATGTAAAACTGACTTGATCCTTTTTTTGTGACTCTAAAGTGGTAATGAGAATTAAAGTCCTTTACAGAAAGGAATCAATACCTCCTCTGGTGCCATTGGATTAGAACACAAATAAGAGTTTTCCACCTATTTGGAGCAATCTGAGTAGGGGCAGCTCTCTAATTCTTAAGAAAATCTGTAATGGTCCTACAGAAAAGAAGTTTAAGACCGGCATACAAGATGAGCTGATTCACCACTACACAACCCTCTAGAGGATTATCTGCCCTCTCAAACTCATATGGCATGAATATTTTGACCTTCTCATATGGGTGACGTTTTACTAAGTTGCAGTAGACTTACACCTGTTACATTCCCAACTAGATTGGTATCCCACCATTCCTTCCAGCCCTGCCAACATCACCAGACCCACTTGAATTTCCCCTCTTAGCTATAGTCACCTGTACAGGTAAGGCAAAGCCTTAGGTAAAGGAGTTGAACTAGTGGCCCCCAACTCCGCACCATTGTTAGTATTCACCTTCTTATTCCCACTATCTGTTTCATAGCTACTATCACTTTCACTTCCTGAGCTAGAATCACTTTCGGTGGAACTCATAAGTAATTAAATAGTCCATTTTAAAAAAACACAAAACAAAACAAATCAAAAACAAAAAGTAACAAAAAGTCACGTATGACATGTATACAAATGACATGTATACAAACATTACGAATAAAATAATAAACAACAAGCCTAATTAACTTATTCAACAAACTATTATCGGTCTAATTTTCTAACCATTTTTACGTAGTTAACTTATTTAATCAAATAAGCTAATAAGAATTAAACTAAATAATATATAATAAATAACAAAGGCAGTTGGATCATGTCAATCAGGGGTTCAAACAAATCAACCCGAACTAGTTGATTAACAAGAATTATATTTATTTTTATCTTCGTCAAAACGAAGAAATTTGGGGATTACTTCACATATCTATCCTTTACTCCGGCAACAAGTAATGTGTGAAAGATGAATCGATTACTTCGTAAAGATCTCAGGCCAAATAGCTGTCGTGAAACCGTGAATCGTAGATAAGCCAAACGCCGCCGTGAAAGTTAGGTCCCACCTTCTCGTGAGCATAGATGAGGAAGCTTTTTGACCAAGCTGAAGACCACGTAAGCAAATGGCTACGATAGAGATCAGGTTGTAGTAAAGGACTGATTTCAAAATAACTAAATGGTTTGAAGGACCAGGAACTCCTTAATGAATTGGGATAATGGGCTATTTAAAAAGTAAGGCCCATTAATTATGCGCATGGAAGGACGTACTGACATGACAATTAACACTTTTACTTCTTCCCGAGGCTCTACGACCAATAGCCACGCGACATGTACCAGCTGTACAAACTTCAGCCTACACATATAGGTGAGATCTTTGTTATAAAATTCAAGCAAGGACCTCAAGGGGCAATTGTTGGAGTCTATGCCTAACTGGAGAGCCAAGATAATAAATCAGTGATGCCACCTGAGCCAAAACCATGGTAGTCAGTACACATAGAACAAAGACATACCCCACCTCCAGCTATTCCACCTATCTAGACCGGAGCACCCACCATGGGCTGGGCCATGACTTGTTAACTAGGTCATGTAAGCATGGAGGAATACCTTGTGATTTGGCTATATCCCGTCATCAATCTATCACATCAATGTGAAGTGCATTAAATGCACATAAAATCTACAAATCAAGTCCACCATGTCTATTCTACGGCATCAAATCTACAATGCAGGCATAAGTGACATGAGCCCAGCTGGCGCCGTCATCTTGGAATGGCACTGAGTGTCAACCACATTAAATTCTTATAATGATTGTGTTTAAAGGGATTTTCTTCTATAAATAGGGAGTACTTAAACCCAATTAGAAGAGATAATACAGAAATTAGAATGGAAAGCTCCGAGACTAGAGTTCGACTCTATGTCTTTAAGATGATTTTGCCCCGCTTAGTTGCTTACGGTTGACCCACAATCATCTCCCAAGATACAATGCAAACTTCTTGCAAGTAGAAGCACTTCAAGCCACAAGACACATCGAACTAGAAAATGTTTTGTACTCTCAAAGAAGAATGGAAGCAAACTTAGTTTTTGGAATGCAAGGAGGAAGCTTAGAGAATATAAAATTGGAAGTTGATAATCGAACGAAACAAGGGAACACAAATATGTACCTTGTGAAAAGTGCTTTCCAAAGAGTCACAACTCTTGTAATATAACCAATTGACCCCAATCGATCCAATGTGATAGTTAGCTCTAAAAAGCCACCATTTCATATATTATCAAATTAGTTAACTAATCAAACTAATAAACCAACGTTTTTGTAAAACTTAATATAATTAATTACATTGCGTCATTCTCAATCTCGAACTCAACCTCTATTTACCAATATAGAATACCATATTCCCGTAATAATAATTGATTAAGTCATTATCAAGATGTCACCTTTAAATCATACTTTCGCATTGACTAAGAAATAGTTTAACGAGACCATATAAACTACGAACGCGTTCTACATGACCCATATATAACATGTATTGGGATTGACATAAATATATTGTCAAATAGATGACTATTTCCAACAATCCTCCACATGAATAGAAATTATCAAAATCAATGAAGACGAAAAGAGAGTACAAGTGGAAAGCTATTACATTAGGAGAGGTAGCTTCTGGCTTTGAAACTACAGTAGTAGAATACTATCATATTTACTTGGCTAATTGGTGAATATGATGTCTTGAACTGTTCAGAACTTTCCTAACACTTTTAGTTCTTATGATCGTGTTCATTTGGGCCCTGAACAACTCTTGGGATTCATTCATGCTTTTAGAGAATTTAAGCCTCAAAATTCTCATAGAAGCGGCCTTACTTCATACATAGTTGACCTCTTATTAAGAGTATAACGCCTTACCCAACTTGGTGTATCTACCCAAGCTATAGGAATCATTAAGAGCTATGCTTAACCTAAACACCTTGTAGTAGTCATTTTTAATATCATAGGAATGGGTTAGAGTTTACTTCTAAGTGCTTAAATAAACTTTCATAACTTAGTTGTGCCATTGAACTAAGATCTTGGGATAGTCAACAAGGTTGGGGTCACCAATACAAAAATTTCATGTGTAGTAGGCTTTTAATTCCATTCCCTTTGATAGATAGTAGACTTGATCTCTAGGCAAATCTTTAGTAAGCGGATCTAAAAGATTTTCCTTTGATTTCACATAATCAATTGAAATAATACCACTAGAGATCAACTGTTTAATGGAATTATTCTATGACGTATATATCTAGGCCTATCATTGTGCTTACTATTTTCAGTCTTTCCAATAGCCGACTGACTATCGCAATGTATACTAATAGCAGGTATCGGCTTTGGTCAATACGGAATGTCCTCTACAAAGTTACAAAGCCATTTTGCTTCTTCTCTAGCTTATCTAAAGCTATAAACTCGAACTCATAGTCGATCGAGCTGTACAAGTTTGTTTTGAGGACTTCTAAGACACGGCTACACTACCAATGGTAAACACAAAAACCACCAGTGGACTTAGAATCCTTCGTGGTTGATATCCAATTGGCATCACAGTGTCCTTCCAATGCTCCTGGATATCTTGTATAATGTAATCCAAATCTCATAGTGTATCTTAGATACCTAAGAACTCTATTTAATGCTTTCCAATAGTTATTACTTGAATTACTAGTAAACCTACTCAATTTATTCACAAGGTATGCAATATCTGGGTACGTGCAGTTTGTAATATACATTAGACTGCCTATCACTTGTGAATACTTTAACTGAGATAGCCATTCCCCTCTATTCTTGACTAAATGTAAACGTAAGTCAGTTGGTGTTTTAATTGGACTTTCAAGTATAGTCTCAACATAATGAGACTGTGATAAAACGAGTCCATCCAATATTGTAGAGATTTTAATCCCTAATATAACATCAACAACACCTATATCTTTCATTCAAAATGTTTTATCAATATTTTCTTAGTATTCATAATGGTATCATGATTACTACTGACAATTTGCATGTCATCGACATATAGACATACAATTACATATGCATTATTTGTGTTTTTAATATAAACATATTTATCACACTCGTTAAATCCATTTGACATCGTTTTTCAAATTTCTAGTGCCACTGCTTTGTGGCTTGTTTTAATCCATTCAAGGATTTAATAAGCTTACATATCTTTTTCTCTTGTTCAGGTGCAACAACCCTTCAGGTTGTTCTATGTATATTTCTAGCTCACCGTTCAAAATGCAGTTTTAACATACATTTAATGGATTTCAGGATTATGCAATGTAGCAATTACTATTAGGATCCTTATTGAAGTAATCGTAGTAAGGGGTGAGTACGTATAGAAAAAATCAAAATGTTTATAGCCTTTCACTACTAATTTGGCCTTATATTTATCAATATGTCCATCAATGTTTAATTTCTTCTTAAAAATCCACTTATATCTTAAAGGTTCATTTCCATGTGGAAGATCAATCAACTGCCAAATGTGATTTTGCATGATACACTCTATTCCACTATTTATAGCTTCTTTTAAGAATGGAGCTTCTGGAGTAGACATTGCATCAGTAAGTGTCTTTCTACCATTTTATACCATATGCATGAGAAAACATAGACTAAAAGACGTACACTTTCTAGCCCTTTTGCTGCGTCTAGGTTCTTCATCATTTCGATGGTTATCATTAGCAGCATCATAAGTTCTCTTATTAAAACTTATTTCTTGTTTGTCCTTATGAGGAAAGATATGTTCAAAGAAATGCAGCATTTCTTGATTCAATGATAGCGCCTTTATATATATCAAGAATGTCTAACTTGTGACGCCTTTATGTATATCAAGAATATCTAACTTGTGTACCAAAAACCGATATGCATTACTGTTATAAGCATATCCAAGACATATGCAACCAACGGTTTTAGGCCCTATTTTAACCTATTTAGACTTTGGTACTTCTACCATAGCCAAACACCCCCACATTTTCAAGCTTTTGTAGGAAGGGTTATGTCCTTTCCATAATTCAGATGGAGTTTCATCCATTTTCTTTCGAGGTATCTTATTTAGAATGAAATTAGTCGAGAGGATAATTTCCCCCCACAAGTTTTGGTGTAATCCTACAACGACCCAATTTTTGAAGGTTCGGAACGCTATCAAAAGTCGCGTTTTCATTTTTGAATTTAGCGAGAATTTTTTTTAAATAGATAAATTAATAAGGATAGAATATAGGTAGAAACATGATGATATTTTCATATATATAATCCCCAAATGTATGTTTAAAATTATTGACAAAGTAATTGATCAAAATATAAAATCCTCAATAATTTCATAAATATAATCGATCAAAATAATTGTCCCTGCTCATCACTTTGACCACAGTTGGCCCTTTAACCTGTAAGGAGAGAAAGTTGGGGTGAGTATAATAATAATATTATACTTAGTGGAGTAAGTCAATTAATCTACGACAAACCAAATATGCGATCATAATCATAAACTCTACTCTTTAAATTTTTAAAATTTTCAAAGTTGTACGGTGGGCCATCCCAAGGGCATACTTTTGACCCCGAACTAATTTGCGGTCCTTGACAACATACATAGCGCTATTAATCATAATTGCACGGTAGGCTATCCCAAGGGCCTACTTTTGACTCCAGACCAATTTATGGTCCCTAGTAAATATTTTCATACATTCAAGTCACAACTATAATCAACACATAAAGAAAGGATAGGATCAATCAACTAGAATTTGTGGAATGTAAACCCGACCTTAACAAACGTGAGAAAGTTTGCTTGAAATGTTGTAAGAGCTGTGATGCTACTCAAACTTGGAACTTAAAGCCACTTCGTCTAGCAAATGAAAGCTTAAAGTGATTTAGTATGCTTGAATTATCATTGAAAGGAGAATCATACTTTAAAGACTTAATTGAATATTTATGAACGCTAATGTGTTAAGATTTTAGATTCTAAAAATGTTTAGGGTTCTAATCGACCACTTTTGATTGTTAGAACTCACAATTAATTTGATTGGTTTAGGATTTAGGACCTTTATGAATTAATTAAATTTTTTAGGGGTTAAATTGAACAATTATAATATTTAAGGACTTAATTTAATATGTTTGAATAGTTTGAGGGACAATTTAATTCAAATTAAAAGTTTAAGGACTTATGTGATTAGAATTAAAAATTTAGAGACCAGTTATGTAAGGATTGAAAGTTTGGAGTCAAAATTAATTATTTAGAATGTTCAGGGGCCAACTTTGATTTAAGTAATAACTTTAGGTCAACTTAAATGTATTGGGAATTCTTCGGGTTAAGACTAGAGTTGACCATTAGTTTAGGACTTATGTAGATAGTTTTAAAATTGATTGTTCGACTGAGACACTGATTTTCTATATTTTTTTCTTTTTTCTTTTTTTAATACATGGGAAGGAGAATGAATAATATGTGATGTGTTTGTGAAGTGTATAAATAATAGTGCATATTTTGTTTGCATTTTTCACAGTAATGAATGGATGAATATAGAAAAGAAATGAGTTTATTTACTTTTGTTCTTGTTGAACTTTTGATGTATTGCTTGATTCCCTTTAGCTTGCCTTGTGTTTGATTTGTTTTCTAGAAAGAAGAAACAAAGATTAGTTTGTTGTTGAAGAAGAAGGAGAATGAGAAGAAGAAAATGGAGTGGGAGATTACATTGCTATTGTTATTGGCTAACAAGGGAGAGAAAATGAGTTTGTGGTTCCTTATATAGAGTCAGTTCAATGAAAGAATAGGGGCCAAAAGTTAAGACCTTGAAAGTTTTTGGTTTAGAGCTTAGAATTATTTATGGTTGAAATTATTTCCTTAGATTTTGTGTTGATAAGTTGTTATTTATGTTGAATCTTGAACTTACTATTGAGTTACGAAATTTTTGATTCAATAACATAATTTGATTTGGCTAGATGTGTATATAAAAAGTTTGAAAAGTCAAGGAAGTAGTAACGACACGAGTTAACGTAATAAAATTGAATTTAAATTTTCTTGGTCACTACAACATTCGCCACTGAATTTAAATTTCGTCCTAGAAATTAAACTTACTTGATTAAAGAGGTTTGGATATCTATCCAATATATCTTTCTCCTTTTCTCAAGTTGACTCTTCTTTTCCATGTCTACTCCACTGGACTTTCACTGGGGCCATATCCTTGTTCCTCAAAATGTGTACTTTCCTTTCAAGTATGTCCACGGGATTTTCCTCATATGTCATATCCTTATTAACATCCAATGATGAGTGACTGATAACATGAGTCAGACCATGAACAAATTTCCTCAACATCGAGACATGAAACACGTTATGTATAGTCAAAAGGTCAGGTGGTAAAGCTAGCTTGTAAGCCACATCACCAACCCTTTCCATTATCTCAAAAGGTCCAATATATCTCGGCCTGAGTTTCCCTTTTTCTCCAAATATGACCACACCTTTCATAGAAGCTACCTTAAGGAAAACTGTTCTCCTCACATCAAACTGTAATTCCTTAGGAAAACTTTTTCGCCCACTTCAAACTGTAATTCCTCAGCATATGACTTCTATCTATTCTGAGCTTCTTTTATGCTCTCTTTAATTATTTTCTATATCGTTAACTATTTCTTCAATCAACTCAGGACCCAAAACTCTCTTTTCACCAACTTCATCCCAATGGACTGATGATCTACACTTTTTTCCATAAAGAGCTTCATAGGGTGCTATACGGATAATGGACTGATAACTGTTATTATATGCAAATTCGACCAACATTAAATGTTTTTCCCAATTACCTCCGAGGTCCAACACGCATGTCCTTAACATATCCTCCAAAATCTAAATAATCCTTTCTGATTGATCATCTGTCTATGGGTGATAAGCTATACTAAACATTAGCTTCGTCCCCATTGCAGACTGTAAACTCTTCCAAAATTTGGGGATAAATCTAGTATCTCTGTCAGACACAATGGAGACTAGAACCCCATGCAATCTCACTATCTTTTTCACATATAATTCAGCAAACTGATCCAAACTAAAAGTCATCTTTACAGGCAGAAAGTGAGCTGTCTTAGTCAAATGATCAACTATTACCCATATGTCATGATTACCTCTACTCGATTGGGGAAGTCCAATGACAAAATCCATTGTTATGTGTTTCCATTTCCATTCAGGAATTTCAAGTGGCCTAAGCAATCCTGAAGGGCGCTAATGTTCGGCTTTAACTTGTTGACGTGTCATATATCTCTCAATAAACAAGCTGATCATTCTTTTCATATTTCTCCACCAATAAGCTCCTCGTAAATCATGATACATCTTTGTACCACCAGGATGAGGTAAATGAGCCCTTCAAGAATCTCTTTATGTGGCACTTCATCTTTGGGTACATAAAGCCTCCCTTTAAACAACAAAAATGTCCTCAGCTGGTATATCAAACCCTTAACACTATCAACAAGTGCCCCATCCTTCATCTTACGCAAGAACTTGTCATACCCTTGAGCTTCTTCAATTTTGTCCCTTAAAGAAGATGGAATGGCCAACATGGCAATAACTACAGTTGTACGATTTGGGGCGGCAATGTCAAGCCCCTCGCTAATTTATGGATTTACATATTATATTTTAGTAATCAACATCAGAAGCATTTTAAATACAAACTTCAAACTCTTGTTTTAGCGAGGGACGATACTTGTCAATCAATTACATTTTATTCATTAGACGAGATGATGTTGAAGAAAATTTGTTTACATACTTAAGCTAAATTAATTCTATATCATGAGAATCACTCTTCATGTTTAACATATATGAAAGAACAAGACATGCACTAAATAAAGCCACTTTATATATTATAACCGAACACAAGCTTGGGAGGTCTTTACATGTAAAAATGGGACTCCCAATCTTTTTGCAAAAGCTTCATCTATATTGACCCCATACAAGTCAAATTTTATTTTAAGTTTCCATACCTATACTTGGCTTACTTCTATCATTACCTCTCTAAAAAATATTCTATTAAACAAGAAACATAGCCCTAACTCTTGTAATCTTGTCATGGTGCAAAAGATGGAGAGTGTAGGCACCAAAGATCTCAAACTCATAAGTGGTTCCCAAGTACATTAATATTGGTTCATTCTCATAATAGGCCCAAGCACACATCTTGACCACATGCATAATCTTGCTTCCGTCGTAAGATAGCCTCCACTCCTCGGCTTGCTTTCTATGTATCCTTCGATTGATCATCTACAAAATTTTAAATATATACAAAGCGAGTATAAAATATCCCGTGAGTAATACATTATTTTGGTTTACAAAAGGGTTATAAAAACCATTCCATGTTACAATCTTAAGAACATTAAGACGCACAAACCTTTTGAATGCATTATAGGTCCTAAATACTAGAAGTTCCTACTACCCATGGCGCCTTATTGCCTTTCAAATACCAATATGGTAGTGGCAACACCATAGATTCATAACAATTTTCGGTTAGCTTTTACCGGATTTTCAATCTTTCATTAATCCATAGCAATTAACATGGATCAAATCAAAGCAAACAATACAAAATGAGTAGAGGGACTCTAGTAAATCTTATGCAAGAAAACATTTTTACAATATACAAAACACATACCTTTGTTTTGAACTTATTTGAAACGTATGCATGCAAGTAAAGCAAAATAATGAATTACTCACATTGGCTTCCTATATCTTTAACGTTGAGTGAATGTTAATGAGTGGCAAAACACCTTCAATTCCTTAATATATCCAAGCAAAATAGCCTTTAGAATGTGAGTTCTATATGTATATGAAATATGCCATGTTTGAAGAGATAAAAAAGGGCTTTTGAAGGTCTTTTGGCATTGTTCAAAGCCATGTATAATTTATGGACGATTTTTTCCTACTTGTTTTCTAAAGTCTTTGAGTTCCACTAATAAAAAGGCTCCCACTTGTCCTATAACAATGAGTCAACTTGGAAGTATAAGAATTCTTCTTAGTAAATCAAGATCCAAGTGTGGGTTATAGATTCAATTCATGTGGCAAAAGGCTATTGGATACAAATGTCTTAGATTTTTCCCTTTATTTCTTAGTAAACCCCTTTACCTATTGTACTCTATAATTATGTCCTTGTATTTTCAACTATACTAGTGAGACATCACATTTTTACTTTAAGCATCTTTTCGGTCTCAAAATTTGCTACGCGATTAAGCTTAGTCGTTCTTTTAGCAATTTTTCGTAACCGATGGGGTAATTGACATACATTCGAGTAATCATCAAACAAACAAAATGTCTTCAAATTCTTATAAAATGTCTCAACTAGTCATCCAATTATAAGATTTATTCATTGATTACTTATAGTTGAAAACCAATTATTATTTCTAAGATGCCACTATTAACGTAGAGAAGTACTTTGAGTGTTTCAATCTATCCCCTTTAAAAGAATTTCATCCTTGAAATTTTAGAATTATCTGTAAATAACTCGGGATAATGTTTTCTCATATCATCCTTTCATTCCCACGTTTCCTCTTCCAAGATTTCACCTTTTCACAATACGCGAACGAGGGGTACTCCTTTATTGCACAATCTTTTTGCCTCCCGCATCAATATTTTCACGGGTCATTCTTCCATGGTTAAGTCAGGTTGTATGTCAGAAGGTGTTTCTGATAGTACTTGAGAAGGATCCAGCATATATTTTCTTAATGTTGAGATATGGAACACCGGATGAATCCGACTCATTCTTTCGGGCAATTTCAATTCATAGGCACTTCTCCAATTATTCTTGTTATTTCAAATGGCCCAATATACCTAGGAGTCAATTTGCTCTTAGCAGAAGAGTTGCTTTATTGGGGATATTTTGACAAATACTTGATCTCCTATCTTAAATTCCAATGGCCGTCGTCTTTGATCCGCGTAACTTTTCTGACAATCTTCTGCGGCTTTTAACTTCTCCTTTATTGTATCCACTACTTTGATCATTCCTTCCATCATCTCTGAATTGATTATTTTCCTTTCTCCTACTTAATTCCAATACAATGGCGATCTGCATTTTCTTCCATATAATACTTTGTGCGGTGCCATTTGAATTGAGGAATGGTAACTATTGTTGTATGAAAATTCCGCCAATGGTAAATAATGATCCCATTTTTGTGGAAATTCCAAAGCACACACCCTGAGCATGTCTTCAAGGGTTGGGATGGTTCGTTCAGATTGACCATCAGTTTGGGGTTGGAAAGCCGTACTAAAATTTAATTGTGTCCTCAAGGTTTGATGAACTTCTTTCCAAAATCGCGATAGAAATCGCGGGTCTCGATCTGAAGTAATGGAAATAGGAATACCATGTAATCTTACAATTTCCTGGATATACAACTCGGCTAGTTGTTCCATTTTGAATGTCATTTTAATGGGTATGAAGTATGCTGACTTGTTAGACTATCAACGATTACCCATATAGCATCATATCCTTTGATGACTCTTGGTAATCCACTACCAAAGTTCATTGTTATTTTCTCCCATTTCCACTCAGGAATCTCCACTGGTTGTAATATGTGAGGCATTTAGTGACAAACTCCGCAATATGTCTATTCATGTTGGACCACCAATATAATTTCATTATATCAAGATACATTTTTGTGGTACCCGGATGTAGAGTGTATGGTGTGCTATTCGCCTCTTCCAAAATTCCCGTATTTTTCCTGTTTCTGGTACATACACTCTATCTTTGTATCTCAATAGCCCTTGGCTTGATATATTATAAGGGGATTCTTTTCCATTCTTCAAATTGTGCCGTAACTTCTCAGTAAATGAGTCAGCCTCTTGCTTTTCTTTAATCTGCTCCATTAATGTTGGTTTTACAGCCATAGTTATTAGCTTTGCACCCCCATTTGGCAAGATTTCTAACTCGAATTTTTCAATTTCCCACTGCAACTCCTTAGGTTTCTTTTCATTTGTGATGGCTTTCTGACTTAAAGTATCGGCTACCACATTGCCTTTCTTGGGTGGTAATTGATTGTACAATCATAGTCTTTTACCAATTCAAGCCATCTTCGTTGCCACATGTTTAGCTCTTTCTGGGTAAAAAAATACTTTAAGCTTTTATGACCCATATAAATTTCACACTTTGCTTCATAGAGATAGTGTCGCCTAACCTTCAAGGCAAACACTATAGCGGCTAGTTCTAAGTTGTGAGTGGGGCAGTTCTTTTCATAAGGTTTCAATTGTCTAGATGCATAAGCCACGACTTTGTCATTTTGCATTAACACGCATGCGAGTCCATACTTGGATGCATCGCTGTAAATACTAAACTTACCACTTTCCTCAGGAATGGTAAGGATGGGTGCTGAGGTTAGCCCTTTTTTAACTCTTCGAAGTTCCTTTCACAATCCTCAGTCCATCTGAACTGTATATTTTTCTTGGTTAACCGTGTAAGAGAAACTGCAATTTTTGAAAAATCTTTGACAAATCTCCTGTAGTACCCAGCCAATCCTAAGAAACTTCGTACTTCAGTAGGAGTCCTAGGTTGAGGCCAGTTTATTACAGCTTCCACTTTGCTTGGGTCAACTGAAATCCCTTTCTGATTTACAACATGACCAAGGAAATTCACTTTCTCGGTCCAAAATTCACATTTTTTGAGAATTTTGCGTACAATTGTTTTTCTCTCAAAGTTTGTAAAACCAAATGTAAGTGCTTGATATGGTCTTCTCGAGACTTTGAATAGATCAGGATATCATCAATAAACACAATCACAAATTCATCCAATTACTCCTTGAATACTCGATTTATAAGATCTATAAAAGCCGCAAGAGCATTTATTAAGCCAAAGGGCATAACCAAAAATTCAAAATGTCCATACCTTGTGCTAAAGGTGGATTTGTGAATATCCTCTTCCTTTGTTTTCAATTGATAGTACCCCAATCGTAAATCAATTTTTGAAAAGATTACTGACCCTTCATGTTGATCCAATAAATCATCAATACGTGGGAGATGGTACTTGTTCTTTATTGTAACATTATTTAACCCTCGATAATCGATACACATCCTCATAGATTCATCTTTTTTCTTTACTAATAGAATGAGTACACCCTAAGGAGATGTGCTTGGTTGAATGAAGCCTTTATTGAGCAGTTCATCTAATTGAGTTCGAAGCTCCTTTAATTCAGTTGGTGATATACGATACGGAGCTTTGGAGATTGGTTCCATACTCAGATATATCTCAATACCGAATTCGACCTCACCATATGGGGGTACTCCAGGTAATTCATCAGGAAATACATCCAGATATTCTTGAACTATAAGCAAAGATGAAGGTGAGACGAAATTTTTAGCCTCAATTTGATGTAAGCTAACCCAAAATCTCAAATGACCTTATTTCAGGAGTCTATGTACTTGGAAGGCTAAGATTATTTGCTCAGGTGCTTTTTAGAGGCTTGGAAAACAATATGTCTTTTCTGACAATTTCAATGTTAGGGCTAGACAATCAAAAGTCACACCATGTTTGGATAACCAATCTATTTCCAAGATTATATCGACATCTATGAGTTTGAAGAGAATTAAGTTTGCCGGGCATATATCCTCTCCTATTTGAATTTTTGCATTAGGTATCAATCCTTTGCCGTATAAGTCACTGTGGAGGGCAATTTAACATTCATTTCTAATGACATTGGAAATATTGCAATACTTGTATCTTGAGCAACATTGTAAGAAATGAATGAATGTGCAGCGCCGGAGTCAAATAGAGCATATACATGTCTACCATAAATATGGATCATACCTGTGATGACGTCATTGCTAGTAGTGGCGTCAGGCTGGACTATGGCAAAAACCCCTCCAGTAGGGTTGTTGAGCTTTGGATTTGTTGGGCAATCTCTAACCATGTGCCCTTCTTTGCCGCATCCATAGCAGAGATCCAATTCTTTTCGACAAGGGCCTGGATGTATTTTGTTATAGGTTGGGCACCATGGTACATTGTTCCTCATTGACTCTCCTTTGGTATTTGGTATCTTATTGTTGGTTTGGCCCTTTGCATTTCCATAGGGCCTTTTATTTCCCTTATTTCCATTTTTCCCTGAAGAACTTCATTTTTGATTACTACTTGAGCCTTGAGATCGGAAGAGCACACATTCTCCTTTGCCTAAAAAATTTTTGACTCTGCCTATTCCGCAAATAAGGCTCGGTCCATAATAGCAGGAAAACTCAATCCTTGAATTCCCGACATTATTATATCTCTAGCCAACTCGGGCTTCAACCCCTCAATAAATCGGTTTACCTTTAGTTCCGTTATGCCCAATATATGGGTGGCAAATCGAGATAATTCCTTAAATTTCTGAGCATATTCCGACACCGTCATTTGATTTTGCTTAAGATGGATGAACTCATTCAATTTCTGATTTCTGGTAGTAGTAGAGAAGTATTTAGTATGGAATTTCTCACGGAACTCCTCCCAAGTCATTGCTTCACTTTCTCTCATACTCACTAAAGTATCCCACCAGTATCTGGCACTACCTCTCAATATAAAGGTAGCACAATTCACTTTTTCAGGATCGGGAACATGAGTGTAGGTGAACATCCTTTCAACCGTCTGTATCCAATTTTCTACTTCCATTGGATCTCTTTTGCTTCTTCAAAAATAGGGGGTTTGAGGTGACGGAATTGTTCTGCTGTGCTATTTTTATCATCCTTGTTTTGGAATGACTCCCCATTAAATTTTGTTGGAGTAATTGATCAATTTGATGGGCTTGTTAGTTCACAAGCTAAGTCAATCATTCTATAGTCTGATTGGTGCTTTCTTCCTGAGACATGTTTCTATGCCTGATTACGAATTTAGAAGGTCGGGTTAAAACATAGCACTGTAGACTATTTAACAATTTACCCCTTAGTCGGCCATGCTGGTCATTTACAACCATGTAGTACCAATAAATTTCCAAATTTATCAACATGAGAAATTTAATCAATTAATAACGACATGTGTAAAATCATGGCTTAAGTATGTAGAAGCTTTATTATGAAATTAACAACTTAAAAATTATATATATGACTTAACAATTCAATTCATGAATCAATTTTGAGATATTAAAAGTTAGTTTTTATTTAAAATAGCTAATCGTGGCTCTTTCAATTTAAATAAGAAACAACTATATTTGGGGTTTAACAAAGTCACAACATTATATATATAAATTTATATTAAATATTAAATTTTTTCCCTCAAAATTATGCTTCAATAAATTGATCAAAATTGAAAATTTGTATTAATCATATAAAAATATATCAAAATGTATTTCACACATTGGTGAGTCCCGTTATATGCTTAATGACTTAAAATGTCAAAGAATTTATTATATCAAATCTAAAGAAAAATTATTAAAGACTACATTTGACTTAGGGTAATATATAGTTAAAAGAAATCTTTCTACTAGACGAGGTCAATTTTGTAAAAAGTCGATTTCAAGGTTCAAAAGTCGTAAAATAATTGTTTTTGACTGATCTGCACGAAAATAGGAAGTTCGGGGATCTCAGTGCAAAATTTCAGAAAAGGCTGTTTTTAGTACCATGTGGGCGCATGGACTATTCTATGTGGGGGCATGGAAAAAATCAGATTCTTGAAAAAAATTTTCTGTTGCCCATGGGTAGGCCGCGGAATGCATTCCGTGGTCCACCGTGGGCTATCCTGAAAAGGCCAAATTTCATATTTTTGTTCCTTCGTGTCATTTTCATGTAATTATTTTGATTCCAAAGCATAATCTAGCATGGATAGAGGTCGTATAGTATCTTTTTCATCCAATTTTCTTTTTCATTGAAATTTTTCAAGGTTGGTTTTCCTTGAGGATTTACTCCTATATTTTAATTCCACAATTCACACTTTCAAATTAGTGTTCCAAAGTAAGGTAAATACATATAATCAAATACCGACCTTCAATTCCATCTATATTGTAACAAATAATCTTACTTTAAGGAACTATACAAATATGCCTATGCTACTTATAACTTGTTAATTGGTCACTTACTTGCAAGCCGACCGGAGGATGTCTCACACGAGCAAGATATGCATGTAATCGCCCCTTGGAACAATGCTTTGATACCACTCTTGTCAAGCCCCTCGTTAATTCATGGATTTACATATTATATTTTAGTAATCAACATCGGAAGCGTTTTAAATACAAACTAAAAAAATCTTGTTTTAGTGAGGAACGAGACTTGTTAATCAATTAATTTTTATTCCTTAGACGAGATGATATTGAAGAAAATTTATTTACATACTTAAGCTAAATTAATTCTATATCATGAGAATCACTCTTCACGTTTAATATATATGAAAGAACAAGACATACACTAAATAAAAGCCACTTTATATATCATAACCGAACACAAGCTTGAGAGGCCTTTACATGTAAAAATGGGACTCTCAATCTTTTTGCAAAAGCTTCATCTATACTGACCCCATACAAGTCAAATTTTCTTTAAGTTTCCATACCTATACTTGGCTTACTTCTATCATTACCTCTTTAAAAAATATTCTATTAAACAAGAAACATAGGCCTATCTCTTGTAATCTTGTCATGGTGGAAAAGATGGAGAGTGTAGGCACAAAAGATCTCAAACTCATAAGTGGTTCCCAAGTACATTACAAATATTGGTTCATCCTCATAATAGGCCCAAGCATCCGTCTCGACCTTGCTTTTCATGTATCCTTCGATTGATCATCCACAAAATGTTAAATACATATAAAGTGAACCGTGAGTAATACATTATTTTGGTTTACAAAAGGGTTATAAAAATCATTCCATGTTACAATATTAAAAACATTAAGATGCACAAACCTTTTGAATGCATTATAGGACCCAAATACCAGAAGTTCCTACTGCCCATGGTGCGTTATTGCCTTTCAAATACCAATATGGTAATGGCAACACAATAGATTCATAAAAATTTCCGGTTAGCTATTCCCGGATTTTCAATCTTTCATTAATCCATAGCAATTAACATGGATCAAATCAAAGAAAACAATACAAATGGGTAGAGGGACTCTAGTAAATCTTATGCAAGAAAACATTTTTACAATATCCAAAACACATACCTTTGTTTGGAACTTATTTGAAACTTATGCATGCAAGTAAAGCAAAGTAATGAATTACTCACCTTGGCTTCCTATATCTTTAAAGTTGAGTGCATGCTAGTGAGTGGCAAAACACCTTCAATTCCTTAGTATATCCAAGCAAAATAGCCTTTAGAATGTGGTTCTATATGTATATGAAATATCCCTTGTTTGAAGAGATAAAAGAGGGCTGTCGAAGGTCTTTTGGTAGTGTTCAAAGCCATGTATAATTTATGGACGAATTTTTCCTACTTGTTTTCTAAAGTCTTTGAGTTTCACCAATGAAAAGGCTCCCACTTGGAGGTATAAGAATTCTTCTTAGTAAATCAAGATGTCAAGTATGGGTTATGGATTCAATTTATGTGGGAAAAGCCTATTGGATACAATTGTCTTACATTTTTCCCTTTATTTCTTAGTAAACCCCTTTACCTATTGTACTCTATAATATTTTTACTTTAAGCATCTTTTCAGTTTCAAAATTTACTGCCCGATTAAGCTTAGTCTTTCTTTTAGCAATTTTCCGTAACTAATGGGGTAATTGACATACATTCGAGTAATCATCAAACAAATAAAATGTCTTCAAATTCTTATAAAATTTCTCAAGTAGTCATTCAATTATAATATTTATTCATTGATTACTTATAGTTGAAAACCAATTATTATTCCTAAGATGCCACTATTAACGTGAAGAAGTACTCGGAGTGTTACATGTAATAACCTCAATTCTCAAGTTGGCAAATTCTTTTACCAGCTGTTTTTGCTTAGCCGATGAATGGCTAATTGTCCCTTACTCCCCCCACTGATCGCATAGGCAACAACGTTAGCTTTACTAGGATGATAATGGATGGTACAATCATAATCTTTAACGAGTTCCAACCACCTTCTCTATCTCATGTTTAGTTCCTTCTGAGTGAAGAAATACTTGAGACTTTTACGATCCGTGTATAGCTCACTCTTACCACCATAAAGGTAAAGCCGCCAAATCTTTAATGCATAAACTACCGCCGTGAGCTCCAGATTATGAGTAGGGTAGTTCTGCTCATGTGGCTTCAAACGTGTCATCAAACGATCTCAATCACTTTGCCATACTGTATCAACACACATCCCAAACCCAGTTTGGAGGCATCACTGTATATGAGGAATCCTTTTGAACCTTCTAGAACAGACAGTAAAGATGTAGAGATCAACTTCCCTTTCCACTTTTGAAAGCACTTTTCACACTTATCCGTCCATTGAAACTTCACCCCTTTCTTGGTCAACAGTGCCAATGGAACTGCTATTTTCGAAAACCCTTCAATAAATCCTCGAAAATTGCCAGCCAATCCCAAGAAACTACATTCTCATTCACATTTGAGGGTGTATTCCAATTCGTCACAACTTCTATGTTCGCCGAGTCAACCACAATGCCATGAATAATAACCACATAGCCAAGAAAAGCTATCCGATCATGCCAAAACTAGCACTTCTTAAATTTTTAGCATACAACTCCTTTCAAAAAGCTCCCAACACAGCTCTCAAGTGCTTCTTATATTGCTTCGTACTTCTAGACTAGACAAATACATCATGGATAAAGACAATCACAAATTAGTCTAGGAACGAATGGAAGACTCGGTTAATCAAATCCATAAAAATGGCTGGAATATTAGTTAACCCAAATGGCACTACTGTTAACTCATAGTGTCCATATCAGGTTCTAAATGTTGTCTTGGGTATATCAATGTCCTTTATCTTAAGCTGGTGGCAGCCTAATCTCAAATAAATCTTAGAGAACACACTGGCGCCTTTCAGTTGATCAAATAAGTCCTCAATTCTAAGCAGAGAATATTTATTCTTAACTGTCAAATGATTCAGCTCTCAGTAATCGATACACATCCTCATCGAACCATCCTTCTTCTTAGCAAAAAATACCAGAGCTCCCTAGGGTAACACACTAGGTCGTATAAATCCCTTGTCCAGTAGCACTAGTATCTATTCCTTTAGGTCCTGCAACTCCTTGGATACAACTACCACTCCAAGTATCAAGTCAATGTTAAATTTCACCTCTCTATCAGCAGAATACCCGACAAATCTTCAGGGAACATATCAATAAAATCTCATGTGACAGGTACCTTACTTGCCGTCAGTTCAGATGGCTGAGTGCTTATAATACTCACTAGGTACCCTTGTTATGTACCTTTCTTCAATATTTTCTGCGCCTTCATAACTAACACAACACTTGGTATAGTTTTGCCTCTTGTCCCGAGAAAGGAAAACTCACACTCTCCAGACGTCTGAGAGAGGACTTCTCTCTCATGGCATTTAATAGTAGCATAATTACTACTAAACCAATCGATGTCTCAAATAATATCAAAAATTTTCATGTCTATCAATTACAGGTCAGCCTCTGAATTCTTTCCATCCATCTCTAATTTCGCAGCTTTAGATATCTTATTAGTACAAACAATTTCACCTGAGGGGATACTAACCTCTAAAGCCTTATCTACTATTTGACAAGTGTTACAAGTCTTACATGAAAACTAGTAGAGATGAATGAATTGGTAGCACCAGAATCAATTAAAACAACAGCAGGTATATTAAAAAATGATAAGATATGAGTGATTACGTCTTCACTTTTCTCTGCCTCCTGCTGAGTCAGGGTGAAGACACAAGCCTTTCCCTTCTTGGATGCATCTGACCTCTTGCCCTTGTGGTACTCAAAAATAGTATGGCTTGGCTTTTTGTATTTATAGTATATGTCTTTTCCTAGCAGGCATTCCCAAAGTGATGCTTCAAGCAGTTCAAGCACAGAGGCTTTTCCTTAACTGCATTCGTACCAGGCTTCCTCTCAGTGCTGCCCTCAGTCTTACCCTTCTTGTTACGGTATTTGCCCTTCCCTTTCTGGTAGTTATCCCACTTCCTCTTTCCAGTGGGTTCTGCTGGTATTGGAGTAGGCTGGCCCAGATTCAGGCGGTCTGAGATAGCATGTGCCCATTTCAAACCTTCTAGCCTTCTTCTCATCAGTGTCGACCAGGTGAGTTGCGAATCTAGAGAGCTGTTCAAACTTCCTTTTGTATTCCACCAATGATAAACTGTCTTGTTTGAGTTGGAGGAATTCTGTTTCCTTTTGATCACAAAAGGATTGGGGAAAGTATTTATGTAATACCAATTCTTTAAACCTTCCCATGTTACACGACGCTCTTCCGATCTCTTCGGTACTCATGTGTAAGTATGATTCCCACCAGTGGCGAGCATCTTTCACCAATATAAACTCGGTGTAAGATATCTTATAAGCATCTGAGCAGGCAATGTGTTTGAAGACCCGCTCCAACACTCTAAGCCATTCTTCTATAGCTAGCACGCCAGTCCTACCATTGAAAGATGGTGGTTTGAATTGGTGACACCGCTCGATAACCATTCCAGTGTTGTTGTTGTTATTGTGGTTCGCATGATTCAGAGGGTTGAGTGAATCAAAGGCATCTTGTGGAGTAGATGTGTCCTGGCCTCGGTTGAGCCGTCGAATGGCATTAACCAAAGTCTCTCAAAAGGCTACCTTATTCCCCACCAATAGCTGGCTGGGCTCGTGGTCGTCGCGGACATACCATCTCCTAACTCCCAAAACATGCATTCAATTTAGAATTCACTTTATAGCAACATACACAATACTCATCCACAAAAGGTATTAATATAGTATGACATAACATAAAGTGCAGTACAAGTTAAGAATGTCATTACATCCGAGTCTTAACAAATGGATAATAAGTTTGCAATATGAATTCATCTCTCACAGTCAAAAAATATCCTACTTAATGTCAATTTAATACCTAGTCGGCCTAAAGCTACTAACGCCACTACTTGTCATCGGTATCATCTTTCGTTGTATAGCTAGGCCCTTTACCGGCCCTAGCCCTCTTACAAGGGGATGTCTCAGTGGTGCCCAAGCTAGAAGGCACCCTGTTATCAGCTAAGAGCACCATCTCAGAGTTTGAGTCGAGTGGCAGAGCATCAGCAAGTGCAACCATCTCCACATGGTTAGGGACCGCATAGTGTTGAGCGTCGAACCTATCCTACTCCCTGATAATAGCAGCGGTGAAAGCATGGTAATCAATAGTGGGAGGTACTCCAGGCTTCTCAATTTCTCTTTTTTGGAATAAAGCCTTGGCCACATGTTACCAGTATGGTGGCAAGGAAGCAATGAGGCATCTAGCTGCCTCGAAGTGGGTGACAGAGTATTCTATAACATTCAAATTGTATCTAAAATAATAAATCACCTTTTTCATAACATTTCACGTCATAAATTCATATACACATAGATGTAGTTGCATCATAAATCATTGTATCCAAAGACAATCTTTTAACTTCAATGAATAAAATTCCTTTCAAATATTTTTACTTTCCAGAATCAACGTGGCGTGGCAAGATTGGGCAGAAAAATCTCGTGAAATATTTCAATTTTAAAATTTTAACTATATAAATTGAGAAATACTTTCAAGTCTACAGAAAGGTAGACCTTGCTCTGATATCACATTGTAACGCCTCGATTTCTGAAAGTTCAAAATGCTACCAAAAGTCAGATTTTCATTTTTGAATTTGGCGAGTAAACCCTTGCTTTTGGAAACAGATAAACTAATAATGATAGAATATATGCAGAAACATGATGATAATTTCATATATATAACGCCCAAAATGTATGTTTATAATTGCCGATAAAAGTAATTGATCAAAATATAATACCAATCAAGTATTTAGCAAAAAGGGCAATACATAAGATTTAGTCAAAATATTTAATTAGCCGAGCTCATCGCTTCGACAGCCGGCCCTTAACCTGGAAGAAGGAAAAGTTGGGGTGAGTATAATAATAATATTATACTCGGTGGGGCAAGTCAATTAATCAACGTCAAACTAAATATGCGATCGTAATTGTAAACTCTACTATTTAAACTGTGGGCCATCACAAGGGCCTACTTTTGACCCTAGACCAAATTGCGGTCCCTGACAACATACATAGAGCTAGTAATCATAATTGTATGGTGGGCTATCCCAAGGCCCTACTTTTGACCCTGAACCAATTTGCAGTCCCTAGTAAATATTCTCATGCATTCAAGTCACAATTATAATCAACACATAAGGAAAGGACAGAATCAATCAACTAGAGTTTGCATAATGTAAACCTAAACTGTGGGCCATCACAAGGGCCTACTTTTGACCCTAAACTGTGGGCCATCACAAGGGCCTACTTTTGACCCTAGACCAAATTGCGGTCCCTGACAACATACATAGAGCTAGTAATCATAATTATATGGTGGGCTATCCCAAGGCCCTACTTTTGACCCTGAACCAATTTGCAGTCCCTAGTAAATATTCTCATGCATTCAAGTCACAACTATAATCAACACATAAGGAAATGACAGAATCAATCAACTAGAGTTTGCATAATGTAAACCTAACTTTAACAGTCTTGAAAAAGTTTGCTTGAAATACTGCGAAAGTTGTGATGCTACTCAAATTTGAAACTTAAAGCGCCCTTGGATAGCAAATGAAAGTTTAAAGTGATTTAGTATGTTTGAATTATCACTGAAAGGAGAATTTTAGTTTAAGGAATTAATTGAATATTTATGAAAGTTAATGTGTTAAGATTTTGGATTTTTAAAATGTTTAAGAGTCTAATTGATCACTTATGATTATTAGAGTTTACAATTAATTTGATTGGTTTAGGATTTAAGACCTTTATGAAGTAATTAAATTCTTTATGGGTGAAATTAAACAATTATAATAGTTAGAGGAGTTCAAGTTAATATGTTTGAATAGTTTGAGAATTCATTTAAGGACCTACGTGATTAGAATTAAAAGTTTAGGGACCAATTATGAAAGGCTTGAAAATATAGGGGTCCAAATTAATTATTTAAAATGTCCGGATACCAACTTTGATTTAAATAATAACTTTTGGGTCAATTTAAATGTCTTGGGAATTCTTCGTCTTGGGAATTCTTCCGGTCAAGACTAGAGTTGACCATTAGTTTATGACTTATTTATATGGTTGTAAAACTTTTAGGGACCAAAGTGTAAAAACTCCAAGTTTATTAATTTAGATCTATTTTCTTTTAGGCAATACACAAAGGAGAAAGAGCAGAGAACGTACAGAGGGAATTCGAACATGGCTGGGATTCTTGGAGCCAAAGTTTCCTACCAAATTTCGAGTAAGCCGAAGGACAAATAGGTGGAAATGAAAGCTCTTAACGAGCTCTACCCATAGAGGTAAGTGTTTAAAGATATGGTGATGGTTTATGGTGGAGGGACCTAACGGTTTCGGTCACTTTGTATTCCTCGCAGCGAGAGGAAGCTATAGATACCAATTTTGCGAAGTTTGGTGAAGAAATGAAGATGGGCCATTTTATGGATTTGGTTGTTCGACCGAGACACTTATTTCCAAGTTTTTTTTTTCTTTTTTGAAAATATATGGGAAGGAGAATGAAGAATATGTGATGTGTTTTTGAAGTCTATAAATACTAGTGTATATTTTGTTTGAGTTTTTCATGGTAATGAATGGATGAATATGGAAAAGAGATGAGTTTATTTACCTTTGTTCTTGTTGAACTTTTGATGTATTGCTTGATTCCCTTTAGCTTGCCTTGGGTTTGATTTGTTTGCTAGAAAGAAGAAATGAAGATTAGTTTGTTGTTGAAGAAGAATGAGGAGAATTAGAAGAAGAAAATAGGGTGGGAGATTACTTTGCTGCTGCTATTGGCTCACAATGGAGAGAAAATGGGTTTTTGGTTCTTTATATAGAGTAAGTTCAATGAAAGAAGAGGGGCCAAAAGAGATCGAGGATCTTGAAAGTTTTTGGCCGAGAGCTTAGAATTATTTATGGTTCAAATGAGTTCCTTAGATTTTGTGTTGATAAGTTGAATTATTCAGTTGAAACTTGAACTTATTATTGAGTTACGAAATTTCTGATCCCGTAACATAATTCAATTCGGCTAGACGAGTATATGATAAGTTTGAAAAGTCAAGAAAGTAGTAGCGACATGAGTTAAAGTAATAAAATTGAATTTAAATTTTCTTAGTCACTACAAATCCTGAACTAGCAATTTGGTACTTCATGTGACCCAATCCTTTGTGCCAAAATTCTGCAGGGTTAGTACTAGCAATTTTGCGAGTAAGTCTATGATTCAATGTGTAGCACTTAAATAAATATCAAATGTCAGGGATTAAAACACTTAAAGAAGGTTTAACAACGTAGCTTTTGTACTTACCTTTTTTCACCCAAACCTGTTTTACATTACTTTTTTCTTCAAGTATTTTAACTTTATGTGTGTTGATCCATTTTATGTATTTTTAACAAGCAAAAATATCATGACCATAGTCACCACAAAAGTTACAATTTACCTTTCTGGCCTTACCATACTCATTGGAGTTTTTAGCTGGTCTAATAGTAGCACGTTGGTATCTGGTATTCTGCTGTTGCTGCATTGGTGGACAATTCTTCTAAACAGTTCTGCTCGAAAAAGGTCCAGATGTATCTTGCTTAGGTCCAAAGTTCTGTTTACATTCTACAGGTTCTTTTTGGAAGTACGGATCTCTCTTTCATTATCAAATAATTCCATCATGACTTAAAGCATATCAGATTTGTTTTGTTCTGCTGCAAATTGATTCTGCAGTACTACATAGTTGGGACATGATATCTTTTCACTGTGTTAGCAGTGAGGCAGTTCAGTGAAATGGGTTAAGGCTGGGCATGTACTATTAGGATTGTAATCTGTTCTTCTAATGACACCTCTGATTCTGATCCAGACAAGTCCTCCTCATCTTCACTCTAGGTAACTTTCATAGCCTTTTTGCTTTTCTTCATCTTCTAGGTATTTACACACTCTGCTGCAATGTGGTCATAGCCTTCACACTCTGTACGCTTTATTCTGCTAGCAGATTTTGTCCTAGAAGAATATCTACCTCTTGATTTTTTGTAGCTAGTTTTCTTCTGCTGATGTGATTGTTGTTCTCTATCTTGATTCTAATTTTGCATCTGGAATGATCTTTGAGGCATGTACTGATTTTTAAAACTTCTACCTTTTTGTTGTTTACTCTTTAATATGTTCTTGAATTGTTTGGTGAGGAGTGCCATGTTCTCTTTATCAGCAGATTCTTCCCCAGTTTTTGAACTTCCATCTTGACTTTAAATGCAATCCTAGATTTCTTATCCTTTTTTCTTTTTTGACAAGTTCAGTTCATATGTCATCAAGGATCCTACAATCTTTTCAACCTTCATCTCCTCCACATTCTTGCTTTCTTCTATAGCAGTTACTTTTGTATGGAATTTGTCGGAAGGGGATCTAAGGATTTTCTTGACAAATTTCTTTTTAGAATATGTTTTGCCCAGAGCTTGTGCTTAATTGGTAATTTCACTCAACCTAGCATAGTTATCCTTGAAATCTTCATTGTCTTTCATCATTGTTTGTTCAAATTCAAGAGTGACCATCTGAAGCCTTGAGGACTGACTGCAGTTGTTCTTTCATTAGCAACTTGGAGAACATCACAAGTTTCCTTGACAGTCCTATAATTTGTAACAAGTCTGAACTAACTTTGATATATAAAAAAAAATATAGCATTCAAAGCTTTAGAATTTCCGCCACATGCGGTATTTGAAATAGCACTAAATTTAGCAGGAGGCTGAATAGAAGCACTACCATCTTTCTTAGTGACAATGGGTACTACATAACCAGAAAAAATGGAAAGACAATCCCTATTATCTATAGACTGAATATAAATTTGCATGTGAACTTTCTAGTATGCATAGCTAGATCTGTCTACAATAGGTGGTCCAACATAAGATGAATTCATGTCTAGATTAACCTGATCTCACTAATACTTAAGTGAACCCGCTCTGATACCTATTGTGAATACGTGGTTAGCTAGACTCTAATCAGGACGTGTCCTGCCTAACCACTTAAACAGTTTATCTGGTATTTGATAGAATGTGATCTAGATATATCTAGCTCGAGTATGTTCGCAGAACAAAAATAACACCAGAATTGTTGATACGAAAACTTAAAAGGGAAACACCGTGGGCACTTTTGCCACGGTACAATTGATCTACTAGCACTTATAAGAGTTTAGTACAGAGAAAAGAACCCAAGCACCATCTTAATATACACTTAACGCACAAAAGGAAAACTTATAAAATAATTCCCTCTTTTCGCCTTTTGTCATGTTGACAACTCCCATTACTCTTCTTCTTTCTCTCTCGCACTTCTCCTAAAATGCACATTAAGCTCTTAGAGATCTCCTGAACTCATCATCAAATACTTGAACTCCTAAACTTTTCAACCTTTTGTGAAAAGTCCCTCACACAATGTTGGTCACCTACCAACGTACTTTGAAGTGTTGCCAAGTCAAACACAACTATAGGAAGTGTAAGAATGATGCAAGATGAAACTCGTAGTAGTCGTGTGTTTGCTCTCTTGCTGTCGAGCTTAAAGAATATCACAAGAATGCTTGGCTCAAATGGTTGTCTCGATCTACAAGATATATCATATATGTATATAGGACAAACCTTGAATTCTTGTACAAGTCAAGAATCAAAGTTACCATATACATTTAGAATTCTCATATAAAGAAAGATAGAATATTAGTTTACCATAAACACAAAGCTTTCCGTATTTGAATAGACCTTAACATGCATCAGAGTTTAACCTAGTTAAACAAGGTAAGTAGAAGACTACACAGACTAGAAAACTAAATAATTGCAGGTTCTCAAGCAAACATACCCACGTCCAAAGACTTACTTTTCAACCAACATAATAATAAATTTGCATGCTAGAAATATAACACGTTAAGTATGTCCTGAATAATTCCTAACAAAATTTTGACACTTAAATAAAAATTAGGAATGACAATACATAAGACTTCTTTGTAGTAACAAAGATGGCAAAAACTTGAAAATTACACATATTGGTAATGCTACCCTCCCCAGCTCTAATGCTAAATTTCATCTCTCCAATGTCCATGTGTGCCAAAAATGATACGGATTTTAATTTGCTTTTCGATTTTGCTCTAATAACAATGCTTCTGTAGAATTCTCACCTATCTCTTTTGTTGTCAAAAACTTGTAGGCGAGGTCTCCAATGGCACGAGGACTAGCTAAAGATAATATTTATGCATGGCCAACTTCCAAGTCACAACCACTTTTTGCTTTTTCTGCAACCACATCCACAGCACCTATTTGGCATCAACGCCTTGGTCACCCCTCAATGAGAATCCTTTCCCATTTAGTTTTGAACAATAATTTGTCTATGTCATTCGATAAAGTTCTAGACTTTCCATGTAATACAGGTCAGTGCAACAAAAGCCATAGATTACCATTCTTTCAATCAGGTTTTTCTTTCAACAAAAGCCATAAATTTACTTCGACATCTAGACGTCTCATGTTCCATCAATAGATGGACATCGATGATATATCTCTTTTTTTGCCATTATACAAAATACATATGGTAGATCGGAAGACAAGAAATCAAACGTGTATGATAACTTTATTAAATTCATAGCGCTAGTCGAAAAATATTTGAAACAAAAAATTACTAGCTTATGTATAGGTAATGGTGGAGAATACATTGCTCTAACATCCTATCTTGCCACACATCATATCACTCACTTGACCACTCCCCTTACACCCCTGAACACAATGTTATGTCAAACGTTGACATAGACAGATTATCGAAACTGGATTAACCTTACCTGAACATACGTCTATTCCATTACAACTTTGGCCATATGCCTTTGCAACCGAGGTTTTCTAATAAATCGCATGCGCAAAGCAAACATATCATTTGTATCCTCATTTGAGAAATTGTTTAACTGACAGCCAAACTTTGACAAATTGTGCATGTTTGGGTGTTTATGCTACCATGGCTCAAAGCTTACACCAAACACAACCCAAATCTCAACCATGTATCATTTTTGGGTACTCTAAGTTCCAAACTGGCTACTTATGCTATGATTACTCACTTTGAAAACTCTACATATCTAGTCACATGTATTTTGCTGAAACTGTGTTTCCCTTTGCATCCTACAACATCAAGCCATCTACAAAACGTCAAACACCCACCACCTTTTCTCCCTTATCCTTGCTTGTACCTTTCGTTCTATTCTTACAATCAGAAACCTCACCTCAATCCACCACTGCCAGCTTGGAAGCACACATGCATAAAGCATCAACTTAATTGGAACTCTGCCAATGGACATCTCTCACTCGGCATATGAGAGCCGTTTCATACCTTGAGTCCTACTCCTTCTCTATTACAAAAGCAGATAATTTCTACCACTACTCTCATATCTTCTACTCGATCCCCTATATCTTATAACTCTTCCACACCTTTATCCCCTCTACAATTCCAAAAAATGCAAACTGTCCTTGACTCCAGTATCCCTCAGCTAACACCTCCTGCCCACATGACAATTCCTTCTCATCAATTTTCCATTCCTCTCCAACAATACAAACTGATAACCAGCCTTCTACTCTGCAAGACAAACTCCAAACTATCAATATACACCCTATGATGACTTGGGACAAAAACAATATCCAAGTACCATCAAAGAAATTCTTCTTCCTAACTACTTCAACACTATCTCTTCCCGCTGAACTTAAATGTGCAACACAAGCGCTTAAAGATCTTTTATAGAGAGAGGCTATGTCACAAGAGTTTAAAGCACTTATAAAAAATGGGAATTGGGATCTTGTACCTTCATCATCATCATCAAATAACATTCTGGGGGATGGGTTTTTCGTATCAAATGAACAAGTGACAGAACCATTGATGAATACAAAGCACGTTTAGTAGTTAAGGGTTTTCATCAAAGACCTAGGGTTGACAATACTAATATCTTTAGCCCCATAGTGAAACCAACGACTATCAGTTAGTACCCTATGTCTCCATCCCATGTCCCAACCATATGTGAAGGTGAAAACCTTGTTAATCCATCTAAGTATCAATCTAACCTTGGAAAACTTCTATATCTTTCCTTAACTTGACCTGATGTTTCCTTCACTGTCAAGAAACTCCCACAAATTATGCACTCTCCAACCACTATACATTGGGCCTATTAAACGCTTACTGTATTATCTTGTGGAATAGTTGATCATGGTCTTTTCCTTAAACATAGCTATCCTCTTAATCTTCATGCATTCTCTGATGCCGACTGGGGTGGTAACTTACGTGATAGAACTTCTACTAGTGCTTCTATTATTTTTCTTGGCTCCAATCCTATCTTCTAGAGCTCTAAGCAACAAGCAATGGGGGCTTGCTCCTCTACTGAAGCAGAATATAGGGCTATAGTAGTAGCCACTGCAGAATTGTGTTGGATTCAATCACTCTTGGCTAAGGCTGACATCAAGCTCAACACAGCACCAGTTGTCTATTGTGATAATATTGGTGCTATATATTTTTGTGAAAATCCCATCTTTCATTCCTGAATGGAACATTTGGCACTTAATTTCCATTTTGTGTGAGACAAAGTACAAGCAGGTGCCCTCCCTATTTCCAATGTTTCATCCTTCGACCAACTTTATGATGCCTTGACTAAACCAATCCAAGGGCAAAATTATCTTTAACTCGAACCAAGATTGGAGCCGTCTCGTCCTCTATCTTGAGGAAGCGTATTGAAGAAAATAAAAGATGATTGATTGTTTGTAAGTAATTAAATTATCTTATACTTTATGTTGTAAATTTGTAATTATCTTCTATGTAATTATCCTCACATAGAGTCGTCATTTTTGTATTGTCTATCTTAGAATAGGGGATATGATTCTTTTATGCATATGTTACTTATCTTAGATAGGAGATAGAATCCCTTTGCTGTAGATATACATGTACTTTCACGGAATGAAATATGAAATCTTTCATTCCTCATATTCAACTCTGTTAATTCTCCTTAAAGCTTGTTCCAACTATTTTAACTCCCAATCTAGAAGCCAACCGATATTTACTAATTTGGAACACCATATTCCCTTAATAATATCCGATTAACTCATTATCAAGGTTTCACCTTTAAATCATAATTTCACATTTACTAAGAAACAGTTTAATGAGAACATATAAACTACAAACGCGTTCTACATGACCTGTACATAACAAGTATTGGGATTGACATAACTATATGATCAAATAGATGACTATTTCCAACAATGTATACCTTTTATTGAAATGTTTTTAGTTCAAAATGAGTCATTAGCAAGATGGTCACAGTTGTATAATTTGTTCTACAATAATTGTATTGCCTAGGTATACAAAAGTAGTTGTATTCCCTCATAGATTGATATAGCAAGTGTTAGAACGTTACCAACAGGTTTGAGGATGCCATCGGAAATTACCAATAGATTCGTCGGTAAGTACAGATGACATTTGCTACCGTTAATGATTGTTAATTGAGTTTTAGCGCCATTGGTAATCACTGATGGTATACACTAATGGTCGGTATTCACTGGGCCATGTTCAGCGGTCGGTAATTATCGACCACCTTTCCAAGCTGTTAAAGACCACCAACAGTGCCTTGCTTTGTTGTCGTCGTCGGCAGTTATTGACCTTTCCAAGCCGTCAAAGACTACCAACACCTTTCTGCCGACATTGTCCTGTCAGTGCTAGCGTATTTTCTAGTAGTAATATATTTTCATTTATCGAAAAAAAATATATCTAATGGTTACAAGACAAGAAAAAAGTGCTTTTTTGCATATCATAGAGCTCCTAAAATTCTTAGTCAAACAGCTAAGAGTTTCTACCATGCAATCACATGGTGTTCACCATGGGATCCATCTAGAAATAGCAATGGGCAAGAGTTGAAATCTACAATTGGACTAGTGAAGAATTTGCCCAATCCTACCTCACACTCTATCAACAATTGAGGCAACAGGGTTAAGGTTAGCTTGGGTTGCAAGGTTGAGCACAATAGCATATCACGCAATTTAGTGCTCCATTTGAATTTTCTAAATTTTTTTATTTTTTTTATTTATTTTGGCATCATTTTTATTTAAATTGGGAGAGGCAGCAAAACTCAAGCCAAGACAACTTTCCTCACACCACCCGCTCACATTGGAAAATTTTCACCCCATTTTAAAGCACCCCAGTTGGGTTAGTGAACGGAATAGTTAAGCTAACATCTTTAAATCCGTCATCTTAATGCTTTCCACCTTTTAAAAATTATGTTTTATGAAAGCGCATCCAACATGGTTATTCTTTAAAAATTAAGCTTTAGAAATGATGGCGGCTTGCCTTCCTAGTTGGCATCCAATATATGTATTTTAATACATTTGAAAATTTTCCTTATAATACGAGTAATAATGTAGAAAATAAAAAATTCAACATATGTCTCTATATTGCCATATGTCACATTCCTATTTCACCACTTTACGCACTAGTACTATAATTGTACTAGCAGATGATTTGAGAAATCGTTTGATAGTTTGTCTCTTATAATTGATTTTATATACCTTTATTGTATTTAGATTTTGTTGACTAAGATTACTGCACAAACTATGCCAATATTTAGGTCTCATTTCCCAAATTGTCTGAAAAAAATGCATAGTCCACATAAAAATGATACTTCATCATCCCAATTATTCAGTCCACTTCGCTTCTTTTACAAGGATTAAAAATATTGTTGAAAAAGTAAATTTTGTGAATTGCATTTCTAATTTGACCTTATTTAATGACTATTTTTTTTTTGATGAAATTTATTGACTAATTTTTAAACAATTGTTACAATAACTAGAATATTAAGTAAGGGTATGTTTGTAAAAAAATAAAAAATAAACTCTTTTAATATAGAAACAAGACTATATAATTGGGGCAAATAAAAAAAAAGTACTATATAAATCGGAAAAATGGCCCATTTTTGAAAGTGAGTTGGGAAAAACAGCTTATATATTTAAGTGTTGGGAAAATGGCAATTTAATTTGGTGAAAGTACCTAAACTCCATTCTTCTAAAAATGGCCAACATTAATATGTGGTTGTGATTTTGTCTTGCCTTTACTTGAATGCACTAATCTCAAGGCCCTAATTGCTTCTAGGAGAAGATTGTTGATCCAAAATATAGAAGAGGGTAATAACATTGCATTTGCATATTGGTCCAAAGATCTGGAGGGAAAAGCTATTTTCTTTTCTTCTTTCTACTACAGTAAGTGAAAGCAAAGAAAGACATGGAATTAAAAGCTTAAGACTAAAAAAATCCTTAAAAAATGGTAGTATAGCCATATCATCTTTCAACATATAACTTGTGCTCAGAAAAGATTACTTGAGGTGGTATAATAGTCTTGCACCGTCACCTTGCATTGCTTGCTAGAAAATCTACATTTAGAAGAATTCTACACGTATCTCTAGTTGAAATTTATAATTCTATAATTTTGGGCTAGGTCTAGGTATTTTAAACATCTACATATTACATTGGTTGTGGGAAAAATTTTATATTGAAATTATACAATTATTATCTTTAACTGAATTTGTATAATTCCACGATCTAAATGTTGGTCTAGAGATTTTAAATTTCAGTGTGTGAATATGTGGTTCTCTAGACTTTAATTAGGATATAACCTACCTAGCTACTTAAACAGTTAAACTTGTGTAAAGTGTAATGCGACCTAGATATGTCGAGCTCTAGCATGTATGCAGAAAATAAATAACACCAGAATTATTAACATGGAAACCCTAGAAAAGGAAACACTGCGGGCACCCTTACCACGAGACAAATCAATCCACTATAGCATATAAGAGTTTAATACAGCAAAAGATAATTAGTGATATCGCAATATACATTAAACACTCAAAAGGAAAACTTATAAAAGAAACTCCCTCTTTACGCCTTTTGACATGTGTCAACGTGTGTCGCTCGTCTTCTTTTGCTATTGCGCTCACACGAAAACATGCATCAAGCTTCTTAGAGATCAGCTGAATTCATCTTTGGAAACAAGACCTCCTAAACCTCTTCAATCTTGTATGAATAGTCCCTCTCACATATGTTGGTCTCCTTTCAACGTACTTTGAAGGGTTGCCAAACAAACAAAGTTTAAGACTTGTAAGTCTGAGTGCAAGTATTAAACTCACAAGGTATGGCAGTGTGTTTGCTTTCTCTTCTCAGTCAAGCTTTTAAGAATAATGCATGAATGCTTTGGCTCGTTGGAAGTGTGTATCTCGACCTACAAGAGAATACATATATATAGGATACATTTTGAATTCTTGTACAAGTCAAGACTCAAAGTTACCATATACATGTAGGAAACAAAGAACAAGGAAAGTTAGAATTCTACTTTACCGTAAACACAAAACTTTACTAATCCTATTAGAATTTTTCATGCGTAGATATTAACCTATTTAAATAGGGTAATTACAAAACAACTCAAACTAGGAAACATGTAATATGTATGTATTAAAGTTCTTGTGCCTCAAGAATGCTACAGCCACAACCTTTCTTTTTGGCCAAGAGACTTCAAATTAGATTTGCATGCTTACAAAGATATAACACGTAAAAAAAATAAGTCCTGCAATATGTAACATATTTTGACACTGAAGTAAAAATTAGGAATTCCAATGTTAGAACAAATTTTGTACTAACAATCTCTCCATTTGGCTTTTCTAATTTTTCAAAACCTGCAATAGCTCGAAGCGTCAAAAAGTTTCCTAATGGTTTCAAAATTTGTAAAAAATAAATCTCCCCTTTAGTAAGAAAACTCCCCTCAGATATAACAAAGCAAAACATGTAATCACTTCAAAGCAAAACAAAACTATGCTAAATATATCCTATCATGCTACTATTCCTTCTCCCTCTTTTTGACAAAGGAGAAAAACCAAATATATCCTGTAGAAAATGTTAATGTATATGAGAGATAAAAGGTATAAAACCCATATCAGAGCTCAAAACAGTATTTCCTACACATAAGGAGTTTACACATATAATACAAGAAAATATTAAAATAGAAATTTAAAAACACAGAAAGTTAAAACACAAATTTAAATGAGTTTCAAAAACATAGAATGCTTATGAGAAATTCTCTGTTGTCCTTTATCCTACCTTGTTTCCAAGATTTAGTCAGATTTCTTGGATTTCTTGGCTTTCTTTTTCTTCTTCTTCTCTTGGTTGTCAACTTCTTTGTCAGCTGCTCTCTTCTTCTTTTCCTTAATTTGGAGTAGTAGTCTTGGGTATATTTGGCTTGGGGTCTGCTGCATCTTGTTGTGGCTTGTTGGTGGTTGATGATCAATTACTTTTAGATATGCCCTCAGAAAGACTGTAATATCTTCACCATTGCAGGTAAAAGTTTGTCCATTTAACAGCAAACAATGAACCATCAAACTGCTCAAAGTGTTAAAAGCATTTAAAAATTCAGAATGTGAATGCTAGAAAGTAATGAATTGTTTCCTAAATTTTGAAAGCTTAGCTTCCATCTGGATATATGTTGTATAATCCATCTGGATATATGCTACATAACCTTTCTTGTGTCCTGTTCAGTTGATGCCACAGGAGCAACAAATTGTGCTATAGGTTTGAATATTTTAGCACAATGATCCCTTCTCAACAGTTCAATTGGTTGTGACCATACATCCCCTTGCATATCCTCAACCCCCTGATCCTTCAAATATTGATAAATAATCCATGGAAAAGGAAGTTTATAGGTTTTGGAATGCCTAGGTCCGCTGCCAGATATACAGCTCCTAATCACATCAAACGCATGCTTTTGCCAATCAAAAACCTTTTTAGTTCCCAGCTGATAGAAGAACTGCTCTCAGTCTATTCATTTTTGTCTTGTGAGTGAATGGGTCTAGATTAGTCATAAGAAATTTATGTAGAAACTTATGCTTCAAAGACATCTGTGCTACCCTAAATTCTGATCTCCTAGCTGGCTAGTTTGTTCCAATCGGTTCTTGGGCTATCTCATTATTGGATATATTCTGCTCAGTATGCTGAGTAATATCAAACTATCTAGCTCCTATCCAGCTTCACAGACTATATGGGGTAAATCTTCCCGTTCTTCCCAGTTATACAGATCTTAGATGTGAATGAGTACTTAGAATCACCAAGACTTTTAGGAATGTTTGCCAAGAACTCTAACAACAGTTTCATTAGCCTTGCTATGATAGTTAAATAATTTTTCAATCTTAAAAAATTTCACTAACTCCTCCAAACCAAACTCCTTAAAATCAGAAAACATAATCCTCCATTTATATTGAAATTTTCTAAAAATCACATATTTCTTGAAAATTTTAGCAGTCTTATGACCATTAAAACAGAAGTCATAAGGAATGAAAAAACCTCATGCTGTCCTGATCTAAGTGCGCGTGAAGTCCTTTGGATCATCAAGATGCGTTCTGACCTCATCTGAGCCTTCTGGTGATAAGTCTTCCCCGGATGCATCCTGATTAGATAAATCTGTTTCCTCATCTGATTTTGATTGAGCCCTCCTTTTCAAACTCCCAATGACTATTACTATTGGTCTCCGTCTGGTGGGAATTTTTTTGGTTGGTTCCACTTTCTATTTTCCCTTTCTGGTGTCTTTATTTTCTTCTTCTCCTTTTCATTGAATGCTTCAATCTCTTCAACTTCAGTAGAAAATTCCTGATAATTTTCTTCTTCTTCCTCAACTTCATGCTAACTTTCAGATTTATTATTCACCTTTTTTGATTTCTACTATCTATCTAGAGCAAATGTATAATCCTCCAATGCTTCTGATTCTGATTCCCTCGAATTGTCAATTTCAGCTCCTCCTTCAGATTTCTCTTCCGCAAAATGCGAAGACAATTTATCTTGTTCTATCATTTTCTTCGCTAGAGATCTCTATTGTTCTTCTCAACAAACTGTTTTTGAACTTCATCTGGTTCTCCTTGCTGTTGATTCTCCCCAATTTCATTCGGGGTTTCTTTGATCCCTAGCGATCGATTGCAATATGTCCTGAATATTTGGGGCTTCTTAAAGAATTTCATCCTATTGCACTTCAAGAACTAGGTTTTTAGACTGTGCAACTTCTGGTACGGGTGGTACTTGCTGTTCGACAATTGGCAGCTCAGGTAGAATTGTATTTTCCAGCAGTAGCTGTTCCTGATTCCCATCTACAGACAGATTTTGGACTTCCCCATCGAACAATATCATTGCCTAAAAATGATCAATTTGATATGAAACTTCTTCCACTGGATTCTCTGGTGATGGTACCGGTGTTGGATTCGTCTAATCAAGAGTCTTAACTGATAGAATTTCCTCATGTGGTTGTGCTGGAGGATCGATTTGCGCCTAATTCATTGCCTTCTGTCAAGATTATGACGGGCCTTTATCTGATTTGTCCTTCTTCCAAGTTTGGCCTCCATGACCACCGCGTCCAAGAACCCCCTACCTCTTCGAGCACCTATTATGGCAGTAGACTTTCCGGCCATATTTTTTGTGATAGATTTTTCGAAAAGAAACACAAGAAAACTTTGGAAAGTTTTGGTGAACATTGTGAGGGCAGGAATTTGCACATTGGTAAACACAAGAATTTATCTTTTTTTGTCAATCCTGACTCCACTTTGCACATTGTGAGGACCTGGTTTATTGTAGTTTTTTTCACCTACCCCCATGGGGTAGATTAAAGTCGCACCCCATCCTATATGGAATGCCACATAGGCATGCCATTCATTCACCAACTAATAAAAAAGGCGAAAAGAAAAGAAACCAGCGCCCCCACACCCACCCCCCCACCCCTCCCCCTAAACAACCCTCTCTAGTGGCAATGGCAGTTAGAGACTCTGTAACTTCCAGTGACAATGAATGCCACTGGAAGTTGCACAAAAAAAATAGGGTGTTGGTTTCTTTTCTTCTCCCCCCTCCCTTTCTAATAGTTGGTGAACGAATGGCATGCTCATGTGGCATGCCACATAGGATGGGAGAGACTTTAATCTACCCCCATGGGGGTATGTGAAAAAAAGTATGACTTATTAAGCCTTATAAGTGATATACAAGAAGACCGATCATTATATAAACAACTCATATAGAAAGAATAAAAATTTTAAGTCTTCAGTATGCTCGACTTTTTCTATAATTTTAAGCATTGTCTTTTGAGGGTAAAGGTAGCCGCACACACTTAAAGACTTGGTTGGCTGATAACTTTGGCCCTTATTGACTCTACCCCTTAGACATTATTAGTTGTATATAGTGCCAAAGAGTGTAGATACTGATTATAGGTCTACATCAAAATTATGACTCTCAATCAGTAACCCCTTATAGTGCAAAGTAGGCAGGACATATTCCATCTTGTTTTTTATGCAGTTTATCTTTATAGAATAAGTGAACAAGTTTTGGCTGATCTCTTCAAGATATATCCTCCTCTGGGTATCTCAATGATATCCTACACATATATAAGTGATTTGATTAATATGTACAGGAATGACACACAAATCACTCAATAATATGAAAAATGCAAAGCATAAAAACTTTCTGTTTTTCTAAGATTTTCTCATTTCCAAACCCATTTTTCTATGAAAAATGTACATGCAATGCAATTTTTCTCTTTCATGATGTTAAGCCTATTTAGACTGTATGCAAATGCCAATATGTTTTCTTAGATTTTCAAACCTAGATGCATTCAATACTTTAGTAAACAGATTTGCAATCTACTCATCTGTCAGAACATACTCCAAGGCTATCACTTTCTGTTCAACCAACTCTCTTATAAAATGATGTCTTAAATCAATATGCTTAGTCTTAGAGTATTGAACTGGACTTTTTAGAGTGTTTATAGCACTTGTGTTATCACAGGAAAACAGAGGCCTAATCTTGTGATATTCCATAGTCCTCTAGCATTTGTTTCATCTTTAGAAGCCGTGTGCAATAACTTCCTACAACTATGTATTCTGCTTCTATCTGCTGTGAAGAGTGAAATGGAATTTTGCTTTTTGCTCATCCAGACAACTCGGTTGTTCCTCATGTACAAATATCCTCCTAAAGTACTTTTTCTATTATCAACATTCCTAGCTCAGTCTACGTCTGAGTATCTAGCAAGACTAGCATTGATATCCTTAGAAAACCATATGCCATACTCTATTGTTCCGCTGACATATTTGATAATCCTTTTAACCGCAACCAGATGTGTCTCTTTTGGCTTTGACTGATATCTTGCACACACACTTACGCTGAAGGATATATCTGGCCTCCTTGCTGTTAGATAGAATAAACTCACAATCATGCTTGATATAAAGTAGGATCAATCTCCTTTGTATGATCATCCTTTGACAATTTCAAATTAGTTGCCATTAGAGTTCTCATCGGTTTAGAATCTTCTAAGCCAAATTTTTTTACCAGATTTCTAGCATACTTTGTCTGAGAGATAAAGATGCCAGATATGTCTTACTTCACATGTAATCCCAAAAAGAATGTAAATTCACCTACCATGCTCATTTCAAATTCTGTTTGCATTGTCTTGATAAATTCCTTTGTCTTAGCTTCTGAAGCTAATCCAAATAATCTACATATATCTAAGCAACAATGACTCCCTTCAGCAATTGCTTGATGAATAAGGTCTTATTAGTACCTTTTCCATTGTTGCCTTACTCAAGAAGGAAAGTCGTGAGTGTTTCATACCAAGCTCTAGGGGCTTGTTTTAAGCCATTTAAGCCATATAAAGCCTTCTTCAACCTATACACTTGATCAAGATTCTATGGATCAGTGAATCCTGGTAGTTGCCCACCATATGCTTCCTCATTCAAAATGCTATTAAGGAATGCACTCTTCACATCCATCTGATCTAGCTTGAAATCCACATGATATGCTACTGCAAGTAGTACTATGATTGACTCAAGTCTTGACTGGTGCATATGTCTCATCAAAATCTATATCTTTCACTTGGGTATAGCCTTAAGCGACAATTCTTGCTTTGTTCTTGATGATCTTTCCTTGTTCATTAGACTTGTTTTTTAAGACCCACTTAGATCAAAAACACTGTCATCAGAGGGTCTTGGCACTAATTCCCAAACCTGATTCCTTTCAAACTGATTTAGCTCTTCTTACATTGCTTGAACCTAATTTTCATCTTGTAAAGCTTCTTTCACATTTTTAGGTTCAACCAGTCAGATGTAACATAAGTGATCAAATTCTTGTTGAAATCTTTTCCTGGTCACCAACTCTTCTTTTCTGGAAAATATATTGTTGACTGGATGTGCTTTCTCGATTCTAGTAAACGGTCGTTTTCTATGTTCTGGTTCTGATTCTGGTTTAGGTTCTGATTCAGATTGAAATTCTGTAGTTTGTTCATTCTGACCTCAGGCGGATATATCTCGCTCAGGTGCTGTCTGTCCTAATGTGGTTAACTGAGGTAGGATACGTCTTGACGCAGTTTTGTCAGTCTTATCCTGTACTGTGATGACTTTCAGATTATCAATTTCAGGTTCGTGTGAGTAAATTGAGTAGTTAGCAGTATCATCAACTTTAACATTCATAGACTCAACAATATTCTGAGTATGCATATTATAGATTCTGTAAGCTCTACTGTTCTCAAAATATCCAACAAGACTCCTTCATCATATTTAACATCAAATTTTCCTAGGTGATCTTTATCATTCAAGATATAGCATTTATTATAAAAAACATGAAAATAGCTCAACCTAAGTTTTCTGCCTTTCCAAATTTCATAGGGAGTCTAATTAATTCCAAGTCTAAAAGTCACTCTATTAATGACGTAACATGCATTGTTGATTGCTTTAGCCCAAATAGCAGGTAATTTCTTACTATTAAGCATAACTCTAGTCATTTCCTACAAGTTTATATTATTTTTCAACCACACCACTTTTTTTAGAGCTCCTAGATATAGAAAACTCATGCATAACACCATATTTTTCACAAGAATCAAAAAATTTAGAATTATCAAATTCTTTGCCATGATCACTTCTGAATCTTTTCAATGTAACACCTTCATCTGAATATTCATTTGTGAGCTTCTGGAACAAAACATAAAATCTGTCAAATGTATCTAATTTTTCTCTAATAAAATCAACTCATGTATATCTAGAAAAATTATCAACACAGACATAGATATACCTCTTACCACCAATACTCTCAGCTTGGATAGGACCCATAAGGTCCATACGTACAAGTTTAACAATACTGGAGGTAGATAGGTACTGATCTACTTTGTGTGAATTCCTGATTTACTTACCTTTCTGGCATAAATCACATATGCTTTCAGGAATTGTTTTCAATTCTGCAATACCTCTAATAGCTCCACTTTTGGTTAATCTGAGTTGATTTTGATAGTTTATGTGACTCAATCTCTTGTGCCAAAGCTCTGCAGGGTTAGTACTAGCAATTTTGCAAGTAAGCTTGTGATTTAATGTATAACATTTATCATTAGACCTAACACCTCTGAGTAAATTTTTTCCAAGCAAGTTTGATTCAGTATCAAGATCAAAAACTTTACACTCAATTTTAAACAAGAGCATTATAAGATTATCATCACCTAATTGATCAATATACAAAAGATTTACTTTTAAACTAGAAACAAAGAAAACATTTTTAAAATGGGTAAGCCTTCAATGCAGATATTTCTAGACCCCTAAATGTGACCTTGTTGTCCGTATACAAATGTAACCAACCCTGTTTTACCTTTTTGGAAATTGGACAGGAACTCTAAGTCACCTGTAATATGTCTAGAACATCCGCTATCAAAATACCAAGTGTTAGGGATTAAAGCACTTAACGATAGTTTTACAATATAACTCTTGTACTCACCTTTTTTCACCCAAACCTGTTTTACCTTACCTTTTGCTTTAGGAATTTTGACTTTGTGTGTACTGATCAAATTTATGTATTTTTGAACATTAAAAACATCATGACCAAATTCACAACAAAAGTTACAATTTACGTGTCTAACGTTACCTTACACATTAGAGTTCTGAATTGGTCTGAAAGTAGGAGGGTGGTTTTTGGTATTTTGCTACTGCTGCTTTGGTAGACTGTTCGTCTGGATAGTTCTACTCGAAGAGGGTCCAGACTTATCCTACTTAGGTCCAGAATTCTGTTTATGTACTACAGGATCTTTTCAGAAGTTTTTCCTTGATTCTTTCACAAAAACTGTCTACTGGGCAGCTTTGTCTTTTCCCTTCATATCCTAGTCCAGATGTATCCTCTAAAGGTCTTCTATACTTTAGACTTCATTTAACCTTACAACACTATTTGTCAACTGTTTGATCCTTTCATTGGCATGCTTCATATCAGATATTAGTTGATTGATCTACTCGATTTTTTGTTCAATGGATTTGTACAGATCTCTCTTCTCATCATCAAAGAATTTCATCATGACTTGAAGCATGTCAGACTTATCTTGTTCTGCAACAAGTTAATTCTATAGTGCTGCACAGTTGGGACATGATATCTCTTCACTTATAGATGGTTTTGTAGTATTAGCAGTGAAGCAGTTCATAGAACTAGGTTGAGATTGGACATGTGTTGTTAGAATAGTGATATGTTCTTCTAATGAAGTTTCAGATGTTGATCTAGACATGTCTTCCTTGTCTTCACTCCAGGTAACTTTCATAGCCTTTTTGCTTTTCTTCCTCTTCTGGGTATTTGCACATTCTGTCGCAATATGGCTGTAGCCTTCACATTAATTGCATCTTATTTAGCTAGCAGTTTGTGTCTTAGAAGTAAAACTGCTCGTGCATTTTCTGTAGCTATATTTCCTATGTTGATTTTGTTGTTGCTCACCATCTTGATTCCGATTTTTCATTAGATAAAATCTTTGAGGCTTGTACTGATTTTGAAATCTCCTACCTTTTTGCTATTTGTTTTTCAAGAACTTCTTGAATTGTTTGGTTAGGAGTGCCAAGTTGTCTTCTTCATCAATTCTTCCTCGGTTTCAAAATCTTCCACATTGCTCTTAAATGCAATCCCAGACTTTTTCTTCTTTTTCGTCTTGGATATGTTCAGCTCATATGTTAACAAGGATCCCAAATGCTCTTCAACCTTCATCTTGTCTAGGTCTTTGCTTTCTTCAATGGCAATGACCTTTGTGTAGAATCTATCTAGCAGAGATCGGAGGATCTTTTTAACATTCTTCCGTTCAAAATATATCTCACCTAGAGCCTGTGCTTGATTGGTGATCTTACACAATCTAGCATAGTAATCCTTGAATTCTTCATTGTCCTTCATCATGATCTACTTAAACTTAAGAGTGAGCATCTGAAAACTTGAGGACTTAACTGCAGTTGTTCCTTCGTTAGTCACTCAAAGAATATCCCAAGCTTCCTTAAATGTCCTGTAGTTTGTAACAAGTCTGAACTGAGATTGATCTATAAAGGAAAATATAGCATTTAGGACTTAGAGTTCCAACCAAATGTAGTATTTTCTTCAGCTGTAAATTCAGCATCAGGCTTAACAGAGACAATACTATCTATAGCAGTGACATTGGGTGATGTGTAACTAGTAATAATAGAAGTCCAAGCCTTACTATCTACAGATTTAATATAAATTTGTATGCGAACTTTCCAATATGTATAGTTAGACCCGTCTAGGATAGCTGGTTTAACAGAAGATGTATCCATATCTAGATAAACTTAATCTCACTAATAATTTAAGTGAACCCAGTCTGATACTAACTGTGAATATGTCATTTTCTCGACTTTAATCAGGATGTATCCTTCCTAGCTACTTAAACAGTTAAATTTGTGTAATGCGTAACGCGACCTAGATATGTCTAGCTCGAGTATATATGCAAAAATTAAATAACACAAGAATTGTTGACGCGGAAACCCTAAAAAAGGAAAAACCGCGGGCACCATTGTCACGTGATAAACCAATCCACTATCACATGTAAGAGTTTAGTAGAGCCAAAGATAATCAGTGATATAACAATATACACCAAACACTCAAAAGGAAAACTTATAAAAGAAACTCCCTCTTTACATCTTTTGACATGTGACAACATGCATTGCTTGTCTTCATTTGCTATCGCACTCATACAGGAATGTACGTCAAGCTTTCTAGAGATCACCTGAACTCGTCTTTGGAAACAAGATATCCTAAACCTCTTCAACCTTGTGTGGATACTTCCTCGCACATATGTTGATCTCCTTTTCAATGTACTTTGAAGGGTTGCTAAACAAACACGGTTTAAGACATGTAAGTCTTAGTGCAAGTATTAAACTCGCGGGGTATAGTAGTGTGTTTGCTTTCCCTTCTCGGTCAAGCTTTTAAGAATAATGCATGAATGCTTTGGCTCATTGGAAGTGTGTATCTCGACCTACAAGAGAATTGCATATATATATATATATATATATAGGATACACTTAGAATTCTTGTACAAGTCAAGACTCAAAGTTACCATATACATGTAGGAAACAAAGAATAAGGAAAATTAGAATTCTACTTTACATAGACACAAAACTTTCCTAAGCCTATTGGAACTTGTCATGTATTGATATTAACCTAAATAAGGTAATTACATGACATCTCAAACTAGGAAACATGTAATATGCATGTAATTAAAGTTCTTGTGCCTCAAGAAAGGTACAAGATCGGAAGAGCCTTTCTTTTTGGCCAAGACTTAAAATTAAATTTGCATCTTTACAAAGAGATCACACGTGAAAAATAAGTCATGCAATATGTAACACATTTTGACACTTAAGTAAAAATTAGGAATGCCAACATTTGACACAATGTGTTATTCTACACTTATCTTTAACTAAAATTGTATAGTTCTACAAATCAAAGTTTAAGTCTAAACATTTTAAGCTTTCATGTATATTGCATTGGTTGTTAGAAAAATTCTACATTTATGATTAAGTAAAATTATATACTTCTACAAAGTCGAAAGAAGAAACAAGCAACCACAACTAAGCCTAGTGGTGCTATGAATGAACATTGACTGGAATATAGATCTAGGGATGGAGTTGATCTTAGATCTGGTAGTTCCACATTTTTCACCAATCTCAGATTTGACAGTTCAAATTTTTCATTGGATGGTAGAAATGAAAGCGATAAAGATGGGGGGGTTTGTGAACGTGTCTTCTTTCTAGTAGTGCAATACTAGTGTTTTTATCTAACTAATATAATACTAGATTTCCACGCGTGTGCTACATGAGTAGAGTTCTCGAGAAATTTTATATATAAAATGTAGCGTAATTGTGTTTATTAGGGTTGTGTCATAAAGAAACTAAAATTCATGACCTGTATGCAGTTATGTAAATCCTACACTGGCTAGCAATATGTAATGAATTCTCTATTTTATATTTTAATTATTTCTAAAAACACGTGTCAACTCACATATCAAAACTCACATTACATATATTAATGTAAAGAAATTAAGACTGTAGATTATATTCCTGAGGTTTCATTCAAATAATGAGCACATTAGCAGAAACAATTAAATGATATTTTATTGGTAATGTGTGCACTGAACAAAAAAATTGAGATTAAAATTTATTACTTAATGAAATCCAGAATTATGGGTCTCCACTATAGAATTTGACTCCTTAGTATATGCAATCTATATTAAGATCAATAAATTATTAGCTAAATTTTAAACTGGTATTACAAAATACATCTATGTCCTACAATTTACGGTTACGTAATTGAAATTCAAGACTACTAAAAAAGGCGACATAAAAGATAGAAAATTGAGATTAAAATTTGTTACTTAATGAAATCCAATATTATGGGTCTCCATTATAGAATTTGACTCCTCACTATGTGTAACTAACATTAAGATCAATGAATTATTAGTTGAATTTCAAAATGATATTACGCAATGCATCTATGTCTTACTATTTACGGTTAGGTAATTGAAATCCAAAACCATTAAGATATGCCACATAATTGAAAGGTTATGTTACATGTAATCTTTAGCAATCTAAATATTAAAGAAATATGCACAAACATCGCTTGAACCCATTGCAAAATAACTCAATATTCATTGGATTAAATCAATTGTGGAACACAGTAATAGAGATATAATAGTTATCAGGAGTTATAAAAAGGTGGTTTAAAAAAACAACTATTATTTTCAGTATTTGAAATAATAAAAAATGGAAATAGTTTATAGAACATACGGCTGTGGAGGATTTTATTATCTCGCACCAATCAATCTTTTTATTTTTTATTTTTTTTGTAGTCCAATTAATTCTTTAGAAGGTTATGCTACAGTCACCCCATATCACAAGTGCCTGATCACAAACAACTCAATTGACTATAACTAATGTCAAAAAACTAAATCCTCAACTATTGAAATATCATATTTAATTGAACTCATAAGCCTCTAAAGTCTCGTAGTTATTTCCATAAAATATACATCATAAATGAACACTGTAGAAAAATACCAATGAGTTATACACATATTTTAGTAAACACATATGAAAACTTGCAAGAATGAAACTACAAAAGCCAGAAAACTTAATCCAAAACATAAAAAAGAAATTATTAACTTATTCAAGAAACTTGTAGAAAATATTCAACCATTCTTTATTCTCCATATATATATTTTTTTAATTAACTTTACATAAATCATCCTAATTTAACAAACATTCAAAGTAATAATATAAATATCTAAGTTGCACAGTTTAATATTCTTCAAAATTATATAACTTCACCAAGTTTAGAATATTAACATTAATTCCTTTTCCATTAGATTTTTGAGCACCTATGTCATTAGAGTAGCTATTCGAATCAGTAGCACTCGTGCAATGCACAGAATGAACCACCAATAAATTGAAATCAAAATTGCACAATAATTATAGAGGGACAATGAAATTAGGATGGTCACATACGATACCTCAAATCAACAACTTCATTTTAGCATAAAATATGCTGCTTATTTCAGCTAATAAAAATTTTGAAAACATCTTTAAATATAATATTTGTAACAGTAGAATTACTTGATTCACATTTTTATCAATAATTTGCATTAATATTTTTAATCAAGGACAAAACTCATTTCATATAATAGAAAATTTTGAAGACTAGTATATGAGGGATAATATTTGATTTAAGAACCAAATCGAATAGGTTTGATTTAGGAAATTATCTTTAATTACAAACCCTTGTACACGATAGATTCATTACAGCATAAACATGAATTAACTCAACTATAGTTTTCAATCTTGACTCGGTGACTGTATTAGATTAATGGGTTTTGCTTCAAACGATGGGTCATAATTGCTAAGTCGGTTTCCAATTGAAATATATGTGGTTAATGATAATATTTTTTTGAATGTAAATATGCGAGAATATATAGTGATATATAAATGATAATTTTAACCAAAAAAAAAAGTTGGCATAATAGTTTAAAAGCTATTTCTTGACATGTAGGTCATGGCTTCAATCTTTTATCATTAGATTTGTAATAATATTTTTAGGAAAAGTGACAACCTGATGGCCCTTGCACGGGTTATGATTTAGAAAATTACTGTAATTGATTTAGAAAATTATCTGTAATTGCAATTCCTTACACGCAATAGAGTAATTGTAGCATAAATATGAACCAAATCATAGTTTTCAATATTGACTCGGTCATTGGGCCAATAACTCTACTGGACTAACGAGTTTCTTATTCAACCAGTGAGTCGTTGCTAGCTCGGTTGCCAATTTAAATATATGTAGTTAATAATAATAATAATAATAATAATTTTTAAGTGAAAACCCGCGAAAATAGTAATATAGAAATGAAAATTGTTAACAAATAAATAAGTTCGTACAATGGTCAAAAGCTACTTCTTAACATGTAGGTTATGAATTCAATCCTTCACTATTATATTTGTAGCAATTTTTTTATGAAAAGTGACAACCGTTATGGTATGGTATTATAAGCAATGGTGTCAGATAAAGCTTTAAGCAGGAAAATCGGTAAATTGTGCTCGACAATTATTTCAATTGTGTCAGACAACTGTGATTTAATATATATATATATATATGCCATATTGTAAATTTGAAACCAAATTAAGTTATTTATTTATGTCCACAAGTTTATATTTTTTGCCACGAGTGAGAATGTTAAAAAATTTAGCCATTTTTCCAAATGTAAAGCAAAAATAGCCATTTCCTCCAATTTCCTCTATATGAAATAAATGGGATGGGGGGGGGAATTTAACATCCAGTTTCTTTATAGAATCAGCTTTGCCCAAGATACAATCCCCAATCAAAAGAAGAGAAATGTACGAGTACCAGAAAACCACTATGAACTTTATTACTTCGACACCTACATGCACATGGAAATTGAAGAAAACCAACCCTTCTTGTAAAATGATAAATTACAAAGTTGTTTGCTTATCTTGTCTTTTTATTTTTCAACTCCTTTTTGTCTGGTGCTAACAGGAATTTTAAATTGATGATTGTCTGAGTTGAACTTTAACCGTCAATGGATTAGCCATTTCACACGACAGTTTTAGCAAGATCGGACAAGTCAATTCGACCACAAGGCTTGAACTCAAATTCATGCAATACTGATGCAACCCAAAATGTGACGGTTGTTAAGCCCAACGTCTTACCGGGGCAAGACCTCCGACCAGACCCAAATGGTGCAAGCCTCATATCAGATCCGAACACTGAAAAATCAAAATTTTCAGCCTCTTTTAAGAACCTCTCGGGCTTAAATTCCAAAGGATCATCCCACACCTCTGGATCTCTAGTGATTGCCCACATGTTCACCATAGCGGTAGTATTTGCTGGTATGGAAAATCCGTCGACGTGTGTATCAGTAGTCGCTGATCGGGCCCAAGATAAAAGTGGTCCCGGTGGATGCAACCTTAAAACTTCCTTTATCACCGCCGTCAGATACACCAATTCCGTCAAATCAGTCTCCATCACTGCACGTGAAGTTCCAGCTACCCTGTCCAACTCAAAGTGGACTTTTGATTGGACATCAGGCCGCAAAGCCAATCTTGCTAAAATCCACTCTATCAAAACGGCCACTGTATCAGTGCCCCTAAATACCATTTCCTGCAACATGGGAAAAACACACAAATCTTGACCTCGTACCAAATTTTTATCATCCAAGATTTGGCCAAAAAGCACGTACCAGCCGGGCTAGCGGGCCCTGTTTCTTTAATTACGTGACACTGCTACGTCTAACAAGTTATTATGGTAAGAAGTAACACGTATTGTTTTGTTTACTTACCCAGAGAAGGGCGATCATGTCAGGTTCGGACAAGTTGTCAGGCCCTTCAAGGGACAGCAGGACATCAACAAAATCCGGGCGGAGCTTGCGGGATTCCACCTTGTGTTCGTGGATGATTTGACGGAGGAACCGGTTCACTTTTGGTACGAGGTTGAAGCATCTAAGCCGGATCCTCTGTAGATCGAAATTTGCTAGCCAAGGGAGATGATCAGACCAATTAATCTTGCCCAACAAATCATAACCTTCATCCACCAGTTGCCGCAATTCAGTTGTTTCAGAATCATAAGATTCCAGATTGTAATTCTTCCCAAAAACAGAACACATCATGTTGTTAAGAGAAGCCCGTTTCAGTGCATCCCTGACTCGAATCTCTCCCCTTTTGGCTCGAAAAGTCGCCATCAGTTGTCGAGCAATCTCCGCTCTTTGAAACTCTGAGGCCTTAATTTGCTTCGGAGAAAAGAGGTGAGTAGCTGACATCCTCCGGAGGCTCCGCCAGTAGACGCCGTAGGGGGCGAAACCCATTGCTCTGTTGAACATAAGATTATAGGCGGATTCCTTCACGGGACGATCGGCAAAAGCAGAGCTGTTGAGTATTTCTTTTGCAACATCCGGATTACACGTAATGATGACACGGGTTTCGCCGAGGCTGAACGCCAATAGACGCTTGGCTTTGCAAGATTCCGCCATGGCTCCTAGTTTGTGGTGGGCTAAACCCACCATGAGGTTCATGCTGCCGATAATCGGGAAGCCTCTGGGGCCGGGGATTGGCTTCGTAACTGCATCCAATGGAAGCTTTTTCCATTTGTGTTTGCCCCAGGCCGGGCCGCCGGGGTGTGCCCAGAAGATGAAGTTCATGCACAGCCATGCGAGAAGAAGAAGAAATGCAAAGGTTATGGGGTTTAGGAAGGTGAGAAATTTGCATTTTGACGCTATGGCGAAAAGCCAGAGGCTTTCGAATTCGTTTGATGTCATTTTTTGTTGTGGGTGGATGAGGTGAGAAGAAAATTATTAATTAAGGTGAAAGTTGAGGCACTTGGCATGGAGAAAAATGGCGCGCGGGTGCGTATTTATAGGGCTCGTCCAAGTGAAAACTACAGTGATTTTGGGAACCATATAAATATATATAGGATTAATTAATAATTGAAAGTTGACAATAATCAAGTACTAATTGTTACTTCTTAGGCTTATGATGCCCCACTATGTGTGTTTTATTTATTTATTTATTTATTCATTTTGGTTATGTTCTCCGCTATTGTATTTTTAGCTTTGTACGAAATACTACGTCCTAAATATATATAGATATATATATATATATATATATTTCTTTTGTTTTTTTGGCAAAAAATATATATTTTTGTTTTCCTTTTTGAATTCATCCCAAATATATAATTCTATTCATAGTTTAAAGAGTTATTCTTTGACATTTTACCAAACTAATTGTATTTAATTTAATTTAATTTGTTTAATGATAACTATTATATTTTGGAAAATTATTTGTAAAAATTGCTTTTTTAATAACTTTTCTTATAATCCTTGTCAAATTAAAAGCAAAGTGAACTTTTCTTATAATCCCTGTCAAATCCGGTGAGTGCAAACACATGCTGTGAAGAGCGAGCTGGGTAGGTTCTACTTGACTTTTCGAGTGGCTCGTCAAAATGACGAGCTCACGAGTTCCTCGCGAGCCAATTTGGGCTCGGCTCGCAAAAATATGGGCCCAACCCTGAGTGCAAATAGATTTTCAACTCGGTGAGCCAAGCTCAGCTCACTGGCCGGCGAGCCCAAGTTGAGTGCGAACACATACCGACCAGCCGAGCTCGGCTCGGTTTCGCCATCCATAATAATAATAATAATAATGTCAGTCACTCTTAATATATGATATGATATATTTTCTATTAAATAATCTTTCTCCTGATTAATGAAGTTTTGTTATAGCAATTAAATCTAATGATTAAATTGTCAGAAACTAAAGTTTATTGATCCAGTTGTTCAATAGTTTAATTGCAATTGAATTAAAAATTTATGACCTTTGACACAATTAATTCTATGTTTAATTCAACTCGTTCAAAGAAGCTAATAACCGAGATTATCAACATGCCTTTGCTTGCACTCTGGTAGGGGCCATCTTTTTATCTCTTTTCAAAAATTTAACCAACAAAGAATTATTAGAACAAATTTTTTAGGCTAATGACCTTTCCAAATATAAGCCTATTATCTTCTTCAATTAAGTAATTAATTAATAGATCACCGAGCCTCAATAGAGGGGGAAAATTCTATTACTTCAAGGGTATTAAAAATAGTGTACTTCTAACTAAGGATAATTGGCACTATCTAATCTGACCCCAACCTTTCATATTTTTGCATTTTTCATCCTTAACCTTTAAATACTGACAGTTTTACCCTTAAGCATCACCTTTTTGGCCTTATCTACCCTTTTTAATTGAAATTGACAATAGTACCCTCCAATTACTAAATAAAAAATTTACTACATTAGAATATGAATAAAAACATAATAATGTCATTTGTTTGCTTGTTAACAAAGTCAAATCAAACAAAACTCAAAGCAAAAAATTCAAGTTTGATGAAATTTTTCACACCCATATGAGTACTGTTATGGTACTGATATGTCCCATATAATTAGATATATGCACTCCATTGTAGTTGCAGCCATATGACTATATGTATCCGTGTAGTGTGCATATATACAACCATATAAGATATTAAGTGTCATAACAGCATTTCATAGATGTTAGAAAATTATCGCTGATATTTATAAATTTGTTCATTTATTTTTATTTACTTATTATTTATTTGTTGTTTATGTAATTAAAGTTGAGAGTATTATAGTCTATTTTAGTCCAGAGCGCCAAAAAATTGACAATTGAGTGTAAAATTGTTAATTTTTAAAGCTTAGGGGATGAAAAATGCAAAAACTTAAACGGTTGAGATTATATGGTTGCTAAAGAGCCTTTAACTAATTAACAATTCAAGGATCCGAATTTAATAATATATTGAGTCCTATAAATCTTAATTTAAGTTCATAATGTTGCCAGCAGAGTGGAGTATATAGTACTTTTAAATAATTTTATTCATCTCAATAAATTCGCGTAAGGTGCTACCCTAAGCCCTTAAAATGATCTAATATCATACGTTTGGTGCCGCTAGACACTTATGTGGCGTATTAAATGTGATCCATGTGGCATGTCATGTCATACCCTATGAGGTGACACGGCATATGACACGCCACATAAGTGTCTCGTTGTTAGACGTCTGACATTAAATCATTACTCTCCTAGACTCACCCTTTATCAAATAAATATGTTGTCAGACGTCTAATATCAAATCATTACATCTTAGAGCCTTGTACCATGTTAAACAAGCATGTAATATTTCATACGTAGAAGGAAGTTAGAAGTATGGTGAAACCTCTAGAGACACCGATGAGCTACTATATTATTGACATTTGGTCATTTTATTACAAGTGTTTTAACAATACAATCTATCTCGATTGTACGATCTAATCAGTTATCGTATCGTGGATTAATATATAAATGGAAATGAATGGTTAAAATAGCGACAGATTTGAGGAGCGCCGCACGATTGCACCACGAAAATAGTAAGGTGGGTTTCTATTTGGAGGGGGACCAGTGGGATTTATACTAATTTCATTTTTTATGATAATAATAGTAATAGTAATTAAATAAATGAAGGATTAACGTCACTAATTACATGTTGTTGGGCCCCACTGGACAGGCATACTCTAAAACCCTTTACATCATATGGTGTCGGCACTGTTTGTCATGACGCATTTTGGGGTACAATTGCCACACATAATTGGACGCAAATAAAAGAGACAATAAAATAAAATTCAAAAATTTTATTTTGTCTACATAGAGACATGTTATTATATCTACATGTATACATAGTATAAATTAAAGTTATAAGTATGGAGTGCTTGTTGTTTAGATTTGTGACACATGCACGCACGCACGCAGACGTCTAGACAAAATAAAATTCTTGAAATAAAATTAGACTCTATAAAAATTTCAACCTACGCAGGAAGGCCGGAACGGATATCCAAATTAATTCTTAATAGTATTTTGAGTCATAAGAGCATCTCCAATAAAATCACTAACTAATCTATCTACCTACCTACCTTCCGTAAATATAAAAAGTGACAATCTGTATTAAAAAAAAAAAAAAACTCTTTTATTTTCATTTTTACCATTATTATTTTTTTCATTGTGTCAAAAATACCCTTTATTTGTTGTATTTATTTCATTTATTATTATTATTAAGTTTTTTATTTATGTCCTTTCAAAAAAAAAGTTTTTTATTTATGTAATTATGTCAGAAACTTTTCAATCTCCCACGAAAATTAATGCTAATGTTTCCAATATAACTGGCCAATCAAATGTACCAGATATAATTGGTACAGCATGTAGCATCAATTCCTTAAACTTATTTATTTTATAACATTAATCAAGAACTAAAATTTTTTCAAGTGTATTGACACTTGTCTTAAGGAAAATATTAGTGGTTCACCCATGCATTACACGAGATTACCAGACATAAATTAGAAAGAATAAATCAAATAAATCAAATAAATACTCAAGGGTTTACAAAGTTTAAGTACTCAAGGATTTACAAAGTACCATATTCACAAATAATAACTGAAAAATAGACACAACTGATAAAAAATCAAAGACAAAAGTTTGAGGGGGAAAAAATCATTTTTCTCCTTCACACATATTAGAAAATTTGTACTTGAAAATGAAAACTATATAATATAACACAGAAATATAGTCGATTTCATAAAAGCATAAAGAACATAATGATATTCATTGCAATTGTTCATAAAATTCTAAAAATAAAAAATTTATACGATAAATATATATGTAAAAGCTTGCGAATAAGCAAATGGAGACGGATTGTATACTTCACAACAAATACCAGAATATGCCTCGAGTTTCAATGGACTTACTCACTTTGCTTCTAAAAGCATTAGTTTTCTTGTTGGCTGATGCAGTTAGATGATGGCTTGGAGTTCTCATTCACTGATAAGAGGCTCTTTGCTAAAGTTTATTTTCTCTACAATGTATGTAGAATTATTAATATTACTAGAAGCTACTTAAATCCTTTTTGCTTGGAAAGTGATTTCCAAGATGCTCCTATGACCATTCAATTTTTACAATCTGCTTCTGTGCTACCAGTATCTGAGCTTAGCCCTAATGCAATGTTGGAACCAATGACTTTAAATGAGTTCTACAACTTCTTGAGCAAGAAGAAGATTGAAATGAAGGCTTTTTTACTTGACCAATTTGGCTCTTGATTAACTGTGAGGGTAGGTTATGTCTTTTTGTCGTTGTTTGATGCTTTAAGAGTAACCCTATGATTGAATTGATGAACCTTTAGCACTGGCATATAGACCATCTGAGGGTTTTGCATTTCACAGTGATGCACATTTAGAAAAGTTATTCGTCCAACATTACAAATACTTCCTAGTAACTCAACTCATTCTAACAAAATATGTAAAACATATATTTACCCAGTCCTACTCTAGAGCTAACCACTGCCTCACTTGTTGTGACCAATGGCGGGCCCAACTACTGACTTGCACCTATAGGGGGTTAGCAGTCTTTATTTTTAATTTGTCCATGCAGGAGGCTGGCCTGCAGTTGGCTCTAGATGTTTTTCACAGACACAAACAAACATCCTTGTGTCCTTTAATATTCTAGTCTCATATAAACGACTATTGTCTTTGATTAAGATGTGCCAAACTTCTCCTTTGTTTCCTTTTAGTAGTGCTATATCCTCAAACTTATAGTTTTATCTCAGGCATTGGCAATTAGATGGCTGATCAAGTCCTATATCAAAGCATGCTTTAATCTCTACCATCATCTTTTTCCTTTGCCTAAAAATTATGGTCATTATCATTTATTTGAGCTTAGATCATTATCATTTTTTCAACTCTATAAATTGCTTTAATTTGCACATGGACTTGGAAGCTGAAGTTGCATGCAATATTGAGTAGATAATTATGGTAAAGATCTATGCTTAAGTTAGAATGTATTGCTGTAACCTATAAGGTCTTATAGTAGAGAGTAGGCTATAGTTTTAGTTATCTCTATATATGTACTTTAACTGGGAAGTGATAAGAGGTTACCATGGTTCTAAAGACTTAGTTATGGTAAGTAGGAGTTGTTACAAGCTGTGACAATAGACTTAAGCAGTGATGACAAGAGGTTGCCATTGCCCTCCATACTTAGTGATTGTAAGGACTCTCAATTCTTGATTCATATTGCTACCTTGTAAGATAGTCTCTCTTTTGATGGCCGCATGGGCTGCTTGGTTCATAAAAAATTAGAATGAAATCAAGAATGTAGAATATTCTTCAATTCATAGAATTCTTCTGCAATATAGAGTTCTGATCTAAGCTATAGTTTTTGTACTTACTCTTTTCTTTACTTTTGAGGCACAAAGAGAGAGAGAGAGAGAGAATTCTAGCATTGTCTTGTGCCTACTATTTATTCTTTCTAGTTTCTTTTTGAATTGATTTTGTCTTCAACAATCGATGCATTAGTTCAAAAATCTTTTAATTCTTGAAAATAGATTGATGATATGTATCTTTGTTACCTGATGCAAAAGTAGCTTATATACCGTCAGAGCACGGCATATCTCCTGCTGAACAAATTGAGCAACTTAGCTTAGGTTTGTTAAGTGGATATTATTGTGTCATTGCAAAAATGTAATTCAATTTACTGTACATATGAAATTTGAATTTGATGGAGTAAAATGATCTTGCTTAGAAATCCCCCTTGGTAGTTGATTATTACTTGATATGTGCACAACTAAATTCTACAGTTCAATTTTAGTGATAAATAAACATGATGAGAATATAAGAGTTATTATTATTTTTTTTTTCTAATAAAGGAAAACTACAACGAAATTACCAACAAATATCATTTTGTTGGCATGTGATTCATAGAATAGCAACGAAAACAACTATGGGAGTTTATTGGTAATTTGCAATGGGTTTAAATTTGTTGGTAATTTTCTAACATAAAAAACCGTTGGAAATGTCGTCGTTAGGCATTCCGTTGGTAATGTTGGTAATTTACCAACGTTAATATTCTGCTGGAAAATTACCAACGGCAAACTTTCATTGCTAAATGTGGATTCCAACAGAAATCATAGGATTACCAACAGAATTTTCCATTGTATTGCCCCACTTTCTTATAGTGTGCAATCTGTTGCCAAAAACCAATAAGGGATTAAGAATGATGGGCCTATTTTTGGAATGGCTTATGAGTCGTTCAATAGGTTTAACAAAAAAAGACCTGACTCGTTGTGATTATCCACTCAAACCATTAAGCTTTTTTGGTAAATTATGGCAGATCAATTTTTATCATTTTGGGTTTATTGCTTACCTTTCTCAGGGAACTAGTTTTTCACCCATGCAACACACGAACAAAATTTAGTTACAAAGCATAACATGCGTAATGTTATCTAGTCGTTGATGAACTAGTTGGTTATTATTGATTTATAAATTTTTAAACACACTGGGCCATTAAGTGACAGGTTTAATTGCTGGCAAGTCATTGGCTTAACTAGTGAGTAATTGTTAATTTATAAATTTTAAATGAAAAAAATTATACGAAAATAAAAAATATAAACTATAAAAATTACGTAATGTATTTTTAACATATAGAAACACTTTAGTTTGGCAATTTATATGGTATTTTTGAAGGAAGCAAAAGGTTTACGAATTCAAATTTAAATTTTCCAGAGAAATATTTTTTGTTAAACATTGTGCTCGGACACTAGATGATTTATCGGGTCACCAAAAACTCCCCAGTTGTCTGGGTCTTCAACCGAACTATGGGAGGCCGGTTCAATCACGTCACCCCACTGGGCCCACCAACCGGCTCGCCGAGTTTCCTGGCTAGATTTTAAAACAATATAATGCACAACGGTTGATACAAATGGATAACATGTAGTATAAGAAAAGAAAAAAGAATAAATGAAAAATGAAAATAAAGCTAGTTAGTGGATGATTATAGGAAAAAAAGAAAAAAAATTAAATAAAAAGAAAAACGATAAAAGGATGAATAAGGAAAAAAGAATAAAAAAATGATAATAAAATTAGTAGGTGGTTACTGGAAAAATAAAAAAATAAATAATAAAAAGAAAATGGAAAAAATGAAAAAAAATTAGTGAGTGATTATATAGTAGGAAAGTTAGTGGGTGCTTACATAATAATAGGAAAAAACGAAAAAATGATAAAAAAAAAAAAATGGGTGGTTATAGGGAAAAAAAAAAGGAAAAATAAATAAATAAGGGAGCCCCGATTCTTGTGGAGCCGAAGAAAGATTCTGGAATACCAGTTACTTTTCTATATATAGAGATAAAGACAAAGATAAAAATCAAGATATGCTAATTGAGTTTGCAAAAAAAAAAAAAAGATTTGCTAATTGAAATTGTGATTTTCTTCCTTTTATAGTGTCCAATTTTATGTTGATTTCCTCCACTCTTTTCTATTTACGACCAATTTTCTGCCAGGTATCATACTATCATCTGAATTTGAAAAATCAACTCAATTGCCCTTTTGCTGCCAAAAATGTGAACGGGTTCTTTAGGGTCGGGTTTGGGTTCTTTCTTTGATCCAAGTTGGAGGAGCATTTGTTGTTCACCATTGGCACAACATTAAATCTGAGCCCTGATCCTTTTTTTGGCTTCGCCACCATCGGCCTCAATCCGCCTCCTCTGGTTCTATTGAATTCAACATTCTTCTTTCTTTTCACGTTCCTATTGTAATTTTTTTTTTTTAATTCACATCTTTTCAATTTACTTTTTATTTTGTTGGCATGCTAAGCACTAAACAGGGTTAAAAAAATATATATGAAAAAACATGTACAATATCATATCATATCATATCATTATATCATATATCAACATATCATATAATATATAGTACAAGAGTTTTCAATTAGATTAGATACTCAATTGCAATTTTTCCCACCATGATTTTACTAACGTCTTCATGTTGTTGCACACTTAATTGGGCTGGGTTACACTTATCCCTTATCCCCTATCACAATCCTTCCAAATTTTTATCTTCTTATAATTTTCAAAATTCATTCCCATAATTCCTCTACTTCTAAAATCACAAAATTTTATCTTCATATAATTTTCAAAATTTTCATTCTTACAGTCCTTGAATCAATGGAAACCAACCCCAAAAAATGTCACTTTTCTATTATTACTATTTATATGATTATTATTATTATTATCATAGAAATCACAAAGTTGGATCATATTTGCTCGAAATCGCGACAGTTTATGTAACACTTTCATGCATTATACAAGTGTAACGATTATATATATCTGTGCATGTGACACGATTGTTACAAGGTATAAGGCATTATATTTTAAGTATTGTTCCTTATTGTTGTTCTAATTGGATAAACTTTTTAAATTATTATTTAAAAAATTTTACATTACTGCATGTCATGCATAAAACTCTAGACCTATAAATAAAAAAGAAAAAACTATTTTTTTAAAGAAATCAAAACTCAGCCGCTATTGATCTCATGATTTGGTTTCTTATTGAAAGTCTTTCGAATATAGAACAATTTGGGATTTGTGTATTTGTCAATATACAAGTTTAATCAACGCAAAGTTAACGAAAATTTCTAAAGAACCAATGATTGGTTCTGTTAATGTACCAATACGATTATAAAATATAAGAAACCGCTGGTAGTTTCAATAGTGGATCTAGAAACTACTAGTAGTTTCTTGTATTTTATAACTGTATTGATACATTAATAGAATCAATCATTAGTTCTGTAAAAGGACTCCAAAGTTAACTCACTAGTCTAGATACAAAAAGGGAACACCTACATTAAAACGAAATTAAAAAAAAAAAAGGGGAAAACTTATAAACCTCATTTTCAAGTTTCAAAATTTAAGCTTTTCTTATTTTGGATATTTATCACGAGCTTTCAATAATTTAAATTAGTTTATTAGTTTTTTATATTCCTTTTTGTCTATTTTAGTTTGTTCATTTATATAATTTTTTAGCATTTATATATAATTCTGAGTTTTACAACTTTTTATTATCCGTTACTAATGTAAATTTGACGTCCTGCTACTAAATTATTCAAAAATCTAGCTATTATAAACTAATTGTCTTGTATTCTCCCTATTTATTTATTTATTATTTATGTTTGTTGATTATCAAAATTTCCTTCCCAGAGTTCTTGATAATATGGAAATCAAAATTTATTTCAGAATAATTGGGAAATCTATTTCAAAATAACTTAATTGTATAAATAGAAATATGATACCATGGTTGTTGGGTATAATTGTATTTTTTTCTGGCGCATTAGAAAATTTTTCCCACTTTTGCAGTTCTCTGGCACTATAAACTAATTATCTGTCATTATCCCTATTTATTTATTATTTATGTTTGTTTGATTTTTAAAATTTCCTTCTCAATGCCTTTGATAATATGGAGACCAAAATTTATTTCAAAGTAACTTGGAAACTTATTTCACAATAACTCACAGTATAAATGAAAACTTAGTTCTAAATAATTTGAAGCAAATCAGCTAATTTATTCTTTCTTTTTTTTTGTGCAATAAAAATCCATTTATTTGTGTCACACCAAGACACCTAATGTAATATGTCACAATAATATATAGCTAAAATTTATTTTCTTGATATTTATAATCTACCTTGAAAATCTTTGTGACTATTTTTTTAATCTTTATTTTTATATCATTTATGTTGCAACGATTACACTGTAGAGGATTCAAATATTTTATTTTTTAGTCATTTTTTCTATAGGTGTGAAGCCTGTAAAATATGGATTGAATTCGTGTTGCTACTTCATTTGATTTAATTATTATTGTGACCATTCATTTTTTTTTTTTTTGCAATTTATGTAATGAATTTTTTTTATATGAAACATTTGAAATTTATCTTTCCGTGCAACGTGTGGGCTAAGTATTAAATGATTGATATTTTAAATTTGACAAAGATAACAGTAAATTTTAGCGAAAACTTTGTAAACAAAGAGACATGAAATCCACATGAAGAAAAAGAAACTGCACAAAAAAAAATTACTCCCTCTGTTCTGATCATTTGGTCATTTTTTTAGAATGCTCACATATATGATCCCCTTTTTATATTAAAAAGTTTAGCTTACATTTCTTTACAAATAAATTCTTATTTAATATTTTAATTATAACTATCAATTTTGAATTTTACTTATAAAAAGGGTACGTCGAGAGCGTACTTTCTTATGAGTATGAAAATTTTTATCTGAAAGGATATCAAGCGCGTACAGGTATATACATGCTCGATACGTATTATTAGACTGTTAACTAATAATATTAAATAAGTTAGATGATTTAAAAGTAAAATATAGTGAAACATTAATCGAGTACATAAGCGAGTAACTATTAATATTTTATTAATAAAACATTAATTTAGCTTGTCAAATACTAAATCAAAACTGTATATTTATTGTTTTTGTTACGCAAATCCGATGACAGGTAGGTATTTATCTAATATTTTATTATTCATTATTATTGAATTTTTTGAAAATTAGTCTTTCTATATAACGCACAAGTGATAGACTAAGCTTATAGTTGTAATAGTTTATTGTAATATGCTTATTTGTGGGGATGGCAATGAGACAGGTTTAGCGCGGGTTCGCCATACCCTGGACGTGCCCCATGGGCCTTGAAGTCGCCTGAGATCCGCCCGAAACTGACGAAAGGACTTATGAATTTTTTCCCATTTCAACTAATATTATATGGAACTTATTATTAATTGATGAACGTAAAATAAAACAAAATATTTATTTAGAACTTTAAAATTCCCTAATTATTTGACTACTATTTACTACGACTTTATATAGGTTGGGCGTGTGAACTTGCACGATGTGTTTGGAGGTGACTAGAATTATGAACTCAGGTATTTTACTACAAATATCTCATGGTGATTTGTAATTCACATATCAATTTGTAATTTTATACAATACAACTGGTCTGTTATACTTTATTTATAACATGATGTCACACTCACACGTCAATTTTGATATGAATGTACACTATAACTCTACCTGTGCAAAGCACAGCTGAAAAAGATCTAGTTTTTTAAATATGCAAGTGAAATTCAAGTGTTATTTATTTAAAATTAAAAAAATAAAAAAGAAAAACTTTTTTTTCTTTCTAATTTCAAGTAATGGCAAATAAAATTTCTTACTTCTTCACTTTCAGCTATATGTATATATAGTTGGTTGGCATAAAATTATTTGACATAATTGATAAATTTTCCCGCTTATAACACTCATGTGGCACTGTTACTATTAATTCCATGCCACAATAATGAGCTTTTCTAAAAAAAAAATAATAATAATAAAATAATCTATATATATTAAAGCACAGGCATAATTATAAAATTATCTGACACAATTGATAAATTTTCCCGCCTATAGTGTTTTTCTAATATTATTGCTTATAATGTCATGTACCACACCAATGGAATTTTCATAAAAATTTGTTATAAAATTGTCTGACAGAATTGATAAATTTTCTTACCTATAGCACTTATCTGGCATGGATTGCTTATAATATCATAACACACCAATAAGCTTTTCATAAATTAAAAAAAAACATTGTTACAAATGTAATAGTTAGTTATTGAACTCATGACCTACACATTAAAAAAGAGCTTTTAAATGTGCTAACTCTTTTCTGGTAAATCATTTTCATTTATCTATCACTATTCTCTCGTGTTTTTCACTCAAAAATATTATTATTAATTACATATATTTGAATTGGCAGCCGAGTTAGTAATAATGTTGGTTGGCACAATTATAAAATTTTCTAGTACAACTGATAAATTTTTCCAGCCTATGGCACTTATTTGGCATCATTGATTATAAAGTCATACTACACCAATAAACTTTCTACGAAAATAAAAAATAAAAAAATTGTTTCAAATGTAACAGTAAAAGATTAAACTCGTGACCTGCACATTAAAAGGTAGTTTTTAATCCATTGCGCCAACTCTTTTTTTGTTAACAATTTTAATTTATATATTACTATTATCGCATATTTTCATCAAAAAATTTTATTATTGACAATATAAATTTGAATTGGCAACCGAGCTCGCAGTGAATCATCAGTTGAACTAGAAACTCATTAGCTCAATACAGTTACCGAGTCAATAACTGAGTCAATATTAAAAACTATAATTTAGTTCATCTTTGTGCTACGACGACTCTATCGCATACGAGAAATTGCAATTAAAGATAACTAGAAATCCCGCCCGCGGTAATAACAATAGCAATAAGAAATTTTAACTATAACATATACAAATTGAAGTATTTAGTCTCTATCCAACATTAAATAAACAAAGTAAAAAGTACAAATTGACAATATATAAAATTTAAATAAACAACTAGATACTTATCCGTGTGTTAAATGGGAAGAGTACATATCAAATTATCTAAAAATAAATAATATAAAATTTTATTAGTTTTTTTTATGACAAAGTTATATAAAGTTACATTACGCAATAAGGAATAATTAATTTTTAACATCAATTAAATAATAATTCAATTTTTTCTTATCATCTTAAGTTAACTATAGTTTACAACTAATTTTAACCCGATTGTTATCATTAAAATAAATAAATATAATTCTATTTTTTTACCCTAATTTAGATAAATGGTATAATAGAAATTATTGCTAATTGAGCGGTTACATATACTGTGAAAATATTTCTTATTCGAAACTAATAAAATTAGATAGCACGAAGATTATAGAAATTAATAATACATAAAATCTATATATATATATATATTAAAGTAATTTAGTTTCCATTTTCCATTTTCCCGCCCAAAATCACTTTCTAAATCTGGTTATTGCATCTTGTCCATTGGTTTAACACTTAATTTTAGCCTTTGATTTTTTTTCTTTTTATTATTTTCATTTATTTTTTATCTTAATATATTATTTTACAAAGAGATAATCACAAATAGATAATTTAAATAATTAAATCAAGATCTTAACTTTACTATATATAAGTTTTCTTACATTAAAAGAAACTTTCACGTATTATATCTTAATAATCATAATGCATGCAATTATACAGAGTATCACTTAGAATCGATTTTCTATATCTTTTAAAAAAAGTTTGAATTTTGTTTTCTTTTGTTAAACAGTTTTAAATTTTTGTGATTTTTAAATTTTATTTTATGTAATGTAATTCATCGATACATATATATATATATATATATATATATATGCAAAATTCACAATATGAATTTGGTTTTTTTATCTTCTTAATATTTTCATTTACTTTTTTTTATCTTTTTATCTTAATATATTACCTTACATAGAGAACATCACAAATGGATAATTTAAATAGCTAAATCAAAATCTTACTTTTTTTCATATAAGTTTCCTTACATCAAAAGAAATTTTCACATATTTTAGCTTAATAACCACTTGAATTCCGTTTTCTACATTTAGAAATAATAATTAAATTCAGTTTTTTAACATTTTTAAATTTGTATGATTTTTAAATTTTATTTTATATAATGTAATTCATTCAAAATTCACATTATAAATTCTGTTTTTTTATCTTTTTAGTATTTTCATTTATTTTATCTTTTTATTTTAATATACTATCTTACATAGAGAACATCACATATGAATAATTTAAATAATTAAATCAAGATATTAACTTTTCTAAATAAGTTCCTTTACATCAAAGGAAACTTTCACATATTTTATCTTAATAATCATACTGCATGCAATTATATAGATTATTATTTAAATTCGGTTTCCTACGTCTTTAAAAGAAAAATTATATTCGATTTTTTTGAGCAGATCCAAATTTGTTTAATTTCTAAATTTTATTTTATGTAATGTTATTTATTGACATTTATGCAAATTTCACAATATGAATTTGATTTTTTTATATTTTTATTATTTTCATTTATTTTTTTCAACTTATCTTTATATATTATCTTATATAGAGAATATCACAAATGGATAATTTAAATAACTGAATCAAGATTTTAACCTTTCTATATGGGTTCCCTTACATCAAAGGAAACTTTCACATATTTAATCTTAATAATCACTTGAATTCAATTTTCACCTCTAAAAAAATAGTAATAATTGAATTTAGTTTATTAAAAAGTTTTAAATTTTCGTGATTTTTAAATTTTATTTTATGTAATGTAATTCATTTACATTTATGCATTTTATCTTAATAATCATAATGCATGCAATTATATAGATTATTATTTAAATTCGGTTTCCGACGTCTTTAAAAGAAAAATTATATTCAGTTTTTTTGAACAGATCTAAATTTGTTTGATTTTTAAATTTTATTTTATGTAATGTTATTCATTGACATTTATGCAAATTTCACAATATGAATTTGGTTTTTTTTTTATCTTTTTATTGTTTTTATTTATTTTTTTCATCTTATCTTTATATATTATCTTATATAAAAAATATCACAAATAGATAATTTAAATAACTAAATCAAGATTTTAACCTTTCTATATGAGTTCCCTTACATCAAAGGAAACTTTCACTTATTTAATCTTAATAACTACTTGAGTTTTTACCTCTAAAAAAAATAGTAATAATTGAATTTAGTTTTTTAAAAAGTTTTAAATTTTCGTGATTTTTAAATTTTATTTTATGTAATGTAATTCATTTACATTTATACAAAATTCACAATATGAATTCGGTTTTTATTTGGGAATAAAAAGGGCATCCCCACATTGGTAATTTAGTGACAAGAATTGAAAATGTACACCTATATTAACGTATTTGGAGAAGGGTTATACATAATAGCTCCTTGACTTATAGGCCTTGAGTTTTCAAAACATTTAAAATTTTAATGCATAATTATTGAAAAATATTTATTATGAACCATATTCGTGTTTATCTCACACCGTCAGATTATTTCCTGGATTGGTTCTATAGTCAATTCATGATTTTCCCAATTGATTTGGTCATGACGGTTCAATTCTTTAAAAACTGATTAAATTATGTTAACATACTAAAATATATTTATTCTGTAGAAGATGTATGTTATGAAAAATTAAATATCATTAATATATATTACAAAAATTAAAAAGAAAACCCAAACGGGGCAATAAATAACATGCGTATTTCGTAGAAAAAATTGGTGTTCACTCAGAGATAATTTTATATAGATATTTCGAAAGTTATAAAATAAAAGTGTCTGAAAATTATGATATGTGTTAAAGATTGCCAAATAACAAATTCTACTATATATGTTGTAATATATATATTATCGTTCATCATTTACTCTTGCTATATTTATCGGATGTAATATAATTTCTTGTGCATTACACACTGGCAGCCTATTACAAACCACATACAAAAACTTTGTTTAATGTTTTTCTTAGGTTTTTTATGTAGACAATTTTTTATCTTCATTAATTAAAGATATCGTATTACGGGTAGTAACTATTTTTTTACACATACATAAACGGTCAAATATTATAGTTTAAATTTTTTTTATACAATCATATGTAATCCTCTTGAATTGCTTATATTATCTGGTATTATCATCCCGTACAGTGCACTTGTGAAAAGCTAATTAGTCATATATAAAATAGTTGTAATGATTAATATACATTTATTTTGGGAAAAATTAAGAAAAAATTACAATTATAACTTTTAATTAACATAAACTAACGATATATATATTTTATCTAGATATATATTAAATGATAATTTGTCTGGTATAATTGTAATTTTATCTAACACAACTGCAAAATGTTTCCCACCTAAAATACTTATCTGGCACCATTTCCCAGTTGTCTGCAATTGTTTCATACGCTATATCAGATCTACAATATTTGAATTCCTAATTTTTCTCCACCTAACAATCTGTAATCAATGGCCATAGCAAATTTATTTTATTTTATTATTATAAATGCTTGAGTTCAAAACTGACATTAAGATATAAAATTTTTTTGAACTCATCTACATAAATATAATGGTGGAATGAGTCATTTTTGCTCTAGATTGGTCATGGGGTAACATTATTTGCCTCATACCCACCCCTACAAACATGGTTAATCAGGGCAGGATAGATGATTATCTATAGTCATTATTGTCCACATTTTCTTTTATAATATCGGGTAAAATTTTATGAGGAGTTGATTCTGATGACAATGTTTTCATAATTTTAAGAGGGACGATTTTAGCTAGAACTACTTAGTGGATGGATAACATTATATTTATAGCAATAGACTTTTCAGATGTCACGAAACAGAAAGGAAAAAAATGTTTGCTTTCAAAACAAGTAGCAGAATATGATGAAGAATATTACTTCTACATGTTTCAAGATGTAGCTAGGAATATATTTCGTATTTAGATTTATACTATAGGTAAATTTAGATACATTAGCGATGTACATGTACCAGGAAAAAACACACATAATGTGCTTCAAAATTTAATATTCAATATTGTTTTTGGTTAAGTAGAGGAAATATTTGCCCAAATTACCTCAAGTTTTTGTATTTAGTTCCTACTTTAAAAAATTTTATATGTGAAATCTTATTATTTTGGTTTGATGTTACTTCCTCCATCATTGTCTAACTCAACTAACCTATTTAATGTTTATAGCTTTGTGGCTTTCTATATGAGATGTGAATGATACCATAATTAATCTATATAAATGGGCCCTTCAAATAAGTGATGATTCTAGGCAAATGGAACTCGACAATGGAGCAATGATGAGAATAGGCTTGGCCGTACACAACAGAGATGATTGAGCAATGATGAGAACATACTTGACCATGTTCGATCGAGATAGTAATCTATATATCTATATATACTTAAAGAGATGATAGTTTTCTCCTTTTTTTTCCCACCCAAAGTCACCTACTAATTCTAGAAATCGAAGCTTGGCCCTTGATTTTTATCCACTTATCTTAGCCATTGATTTTTTTTCTGTTAAATTAATTTTATTAAATTGTTACACTTTTATATTTCCTTTTTTATATTTTAATAATTTTAATAATTACATACATTGACTATCCACCAATTCTTTTCATTTTCCCCTAATCATGACTCGTTTGCTTAAGCGAGATTTTTCATTTTCCAAAATTAGCAGATGTTACTGCTAATTTTGGAAATTGGATCTTGGCCCTTGATTTTTATCCACTTATCTTAGCCATTGATTTTTTTTGTTAAATCAATTTTATGAAATTGTTACACTTTTACATTTCCTTTTTTATATTTTAATAATTTTAATAATTACTTTCATTGACTATCCACCAATTCTTATTCATTTTCCCCCAATCACGACTTCTTTGCTTAAGCAAGATTTTTTGCTTCTCCATCCAAATCCCTGATCTTCAAGAAGCCAGATTTGGATAACTGAATCTTCAATTCTATTTATCCTTTTGTTCATCATCCAGTGGTTTTTTTTCAAATCCGGTGAAAATGGTTCTGGCTATCATCATTTTCTCTTATTCTTGGCTATCCTCATTTTCTTTCATTTCGATTTGCTTTGAGGAGAAAGGTCAGATAAGTATATTTTGGATAATCTTTGGTGAGAGGCATAATCAGATTTGCCTATTGTGTTTCCACAATTGATCGACATCTATCATGGATAATCGTTGTCGTCGTCGATATTTAAGGTAAATTTCAAGTAATTTTTTGTTTCCTTTTATAAATCCAAAATCGTAATTATCCTTTTCCAGATCTTATAGGACTCTAACTTTATAGAATCTGAATTTTATAAAACCCTAATTTTATATTATATAGTACTAATTTTCGACTTATATTCAATTAATGGTAAATTAGAAGACCCAATTATAAGATTCTAAATTCATATAATCTGAATTTTATAAAACTCTAATTGTATAAAATTAGGATTCGAGGCTTGTTTTAATTTAAGGTAAGTTTTGTTATACCTTTTTAAAATCCCTCACCCTAATTTTATATTCAGATATTTCGTATAATTTAAAGATTATTCATTTATGTGATACTTCATTTTCGGTAAAATTGTCTGCAAATTCGTTTCAAAAGATATCTTTAATTGATATTTTAATAGATTTTCAATCCACGCATTCTTTAGGGCTTTCTTTATATTACACTATTTAAGGACGCTTCACATTGATATAGATTACCAATTATCTTACTCATTAACTGTTGAAGCTCCCAATTACTGCATCTATTATTATTATACCTAGATTGGTAGTGTTGTCCATTACTCTTAAATGGCTCCTATAAAATTTAACCTCTGTGATGTCACTCTAAAGTTGTCTAAGAATGCTGTGTTTCTCCTTTGCGTCTTAAGAAAATGGTAAGTCCCATTCCATAACAGCGAACTAAGTATAAGGGTTGTGGAGTTAGTCTTGATGGATGAGCGGATACTTTTTATGTTGCTTAACTATTTGTGTATTATATGTTTGCTGTCTTTAGAGTGATTCATGTTATAAATTTTAAATTTAACTATGCTTTTTTTAGATCTATATAAGTGTTTTTTTTAATCAGTGATGCCTAAACTGCAATTCCGTGTTTAACTTTGTTGCAATTCTATTGTTCCATGTTTGTTTCCCCTTTTTTCATAATAATCCATGCTATACTGCTTGTTTGTTGTCTTGAATTGATTTATTTTTATCAATTCTAATTTTAAATCCTCTCTTTTTAGATCTTTAATAGTGTATGGTATTAGTGTTTTTTGATTAGTAATGCCAAATTTGTAGTGGAGCAAGGTTCAATGTTTAAGTTTGTTGAAATTATGATTATTATAATTTAAAAAATTGTTCATGTTCGCTGCAGGGTGCTTTAACTTTTACATAACTTTTATTCAAGACCTTTATTTTTGTACAGTATATCGTTTTTATATTATCATAATAACCTGTCATATTGTATAAGTATGTGACTAAACCAAAATTAATTTGGATTCATATTTATCACTTTTCAATATCTGCTTTTTATTTTATTCTTATGCAATTTCCTTATACAATACTCCTTGTTTTCTCCCTAATTCATATTTATATATTTTTTGCAGAGTGGTCCTAAACGTTTGACTTATTTCAATTTATATTCCCCAATTATGATTTAACTAATCATACTTTGTTATGTTCATCTCATGAACTACCTTGCGGATGATTGATCTCATTAATTTTGTTTTTTTAATTTCATTGATTCATTGTCAATTTCATTGTCAAAAATTGTTTTTTTTTTAATGATTCCATGTTGGCTGTATTGAAGATGATTCATGTCAGGCATTTTAAGTCCAGGTAAATTTTGTTTTATACGTAGTGTATCCTTGATTCATGTTTGCTGCATTGCTGCCTTGATGTTTTTTTATAAACATGTACCTAAATTCATGATTATGATTCACACACAGTGACTAATGAAATTCCTAATTTTAGTATTTACTTTTAAGTTCAACTCAAATTTTTTTACATAACATGTCATTGATTAATGTTTGTGCTTTGTTATTTCTGGCAAAATGAATTCATCTGCATAATCTGCCCAGTTATTTTTTCAAATGCAGTCTACAATGGGGTTGTCTTCACACATGTAATTAAAATCACGTTGATCACTCACATATAGTGAATTTTGGGTCAATTCATTTGAATTTGCCGTTTTTGAAATAGGCAAGTGGAACGTCTTTTGGCTAATTGAACGTCTTTGGAGCTAAATGCATAGCTAATAATACCGATATATTGCATCAAAAGCCGTGACTTATTTGTGCAAGTGTATTTAAGTTGAATCGATGCATGGAGATAGTTTTGTTGCATGCAGACTAAAGGAGGCTTCAATTTGCAAGTCTAGAATGCATCCTCAAGAGGTAAAAAGGGAAAATGTGCTTAGATACAACATATTTACTCCGTGGTGTAGTTACAGTTCAGCGGGACAGGCTACCGGCATGCATGGACCGTGAATGTTTGTGGATCTAAATATGTCCCTTGTGATTCATGTTGATATTCTGTAATGTTAGATGACATGGACATGCGCTCATTAGAAGAATTAAGCAACTGGAATCTTCTTATGGATGGTGATAAAGCCTAAGTTGTAAATTTACTGTGTTTGACTGCATTACTAAATCTTCTTATGCACTCATCGATGCAATTGTCTTTTGGTAGCTATTGAGACGTTGGACATCTATAGGTGTGAATTTTGGGGTAATCTTTTTAAACTTCATTAAAATTGCAATTCAATATAGTATTATTACTCTAATATTATTACTTCTCTATGCTTTTTTTAATTGTATGCATATTTTGTATTTTTTCTTCGTATTCTATATTGTGCACAAAACTTCCCGTGCATCGCACGGGTGTGGCATATATTAATGTGTCAAATAGATTATTTTAACAGATTCAATTTATATAGTCACAAAGAGTTAAATAATGACGTCTTTCAGATTTAACAATATTTTATAAAATTATGATTACTACTTATGAATTGTTTAGTTTATTTGGCCATGGGTGAATTTACTAGTTACATTAATAGTAATTACATTAACTAATTTTCACTCGGAATATACTGAATGAGTGGGTTAAAGGAGAGTTGATTGTTACCATTAAGAAGTTGCCTCCATTGGATCTGAAGAAGCCCAATAACGTTGCCTTTATGATTGCCTATTTTGGGGATTGCTTTATGAAAAATGACCAATTTTTCGTGTGGTCAAACCTAAAATTTCCCAAAATAATTGAAAATAAATTGTTTTCAAATATTAGAAAGTGACAATATTCATTCATTTGATCATGTTACGGGTTGTACATGTCAAAGGTGTTACATTGTGTAATGGAGTCCTAAAATGACGATTTCCATAGTGGATTAAATTTTGTTCTGAATTTCTTAGTAGATTTTTTTTTGGTACAACCCTTAGTTGATTTTTTTCTGCACTTATCAATGAAGTGTATTTTAATTACTTTTTTTTAATTGTACATAACAAGCACAGGTGTTTGATCATTACACACATTAGCTTGTTATTACATATTATTTGTCATCTTACAATGCCCATTACATTCATGGTCATATTGTTTTAAGTCGTCAAACATCTAAAGCATTATCGTTATTACACTACTTTTGATGTATGATCTTTTCACTAGATGATGCACGGGTAAAAAATCTAGTTTTTATTAATTATAAACTACAAATTCCAATATATGTTTGATAATTGGATAATCAAATTTATCTATAATTTAAACAATTAAATGATGATAAGTTATTAAATTTAATAGTGAATCATATTTTAAAATCGTAAATAAATAAGGCAAAAGTAAATAATATTTTTTCAAAAAATTAAAAAATTCAGAATGCCACACAGGTTATCGCAATATGAAGCAAAATGTCTAAAACGACCCTAGTAACAGATCTTTTTACGGGAAACTGGAGTACAAAGGTGCCGCAGCTCATTTCTTTTAATTAATATATAGCCAAAATTATAGAACTTTTTGCAATCCAAAAAATTACTATCAGTTCCTTGTCCATCAATTAATTCCGAACACCTATGTCATCATAATAGTTATTATAAAACCCAAATTATTTATAATAATTACAAAGTCTACAAAGTTAGTCATATGAATATATATATATATATATAAAAGTTAAATATATTGATAGGATTAAAAGAGCAATACAAAACAGCTAATAGACCACACATTCAATTTGATTATTATATAATTTTCAAAAAGAATGAAAGATTAAATAAAAGATAAATTTGACATAACATTTACTGTTGTCATAAATATCATCAACCCATCATGATTTTTGGAAGATGGATACCCTACAATTACGACAAAAAGTTTGTCGTAGGAAGGCCGAAAATTAAAATGTATAGAACACAACATGCACATAGTTCTCTACCATTTAAACCTTTGAAAGATAAACATAGTCGATGTTAAGAGTCAAACTCCATCTTATACTTCGAAAAAAAAAGAAAGGGAAATGTCTTTATTAATGTAATATAGTATTACTCTCTGATTGTTCATAATGAGTGCACAAACAAACTCACATTTTCAATTTATATTGTAAGTTTGAAAATACTTAACAAATATAACAATGAAAGCAGCCACATTAGCATGAGTTCTGTACATTGGCCTCTAAACAAACATTTCTTTTGTCTCATTAGCATTTTCGTTCTCACGATTGATCACAATGAATTCTCTATCAGTTGACGCTAATTTTCAAACATTTCTCCAGCAGTGATGGCAATTAGATCGTAGTCAACCACAATCCTATTTTCACCTGCAGTTGTACTCTTAATTGCAAAACTTTATCAAACTCTTTTCCAAGCTACTTATCCATATCTTTGGCCCCTAACTAAATCAGGATTAAAATACTATAAATTAGACATATCCAAATCACATAACATTTTCAAAATCTCATTCCATTCACAAAAGCATTCTAAAAAAAATTACAATATCTGACTCATAGTGTTGTTAATTACTAAAGACAAAGTATAATTGTGCACTAGGTGAAATTGGTTGCTTTTTTTTTTTTTTTTCCTCTCCATTTTTTTTGCAAGTTCATGTGAGGTTTTACAATTTATCTTCCCAAAAAGACTCAAATGTTTTTATTATATAGATAAAGGAAAAATTTTCAAGAACTTCCCGAAAGTTTTGCAAAAAAAAAAAAATTCCTATCAATGCACGCCACGTGTATTCCAAATCCAATTCATGTGTATTTCAAATCCACATAGCATCTATCCTTACATGCCACATGTGGTTAACAAAACTTTCCGAGAAGTTCTTGAAAGAGGCTCATGGATAAAGTTATAAACAAAAAAGTTTGTCTCAATTATTATCATGACGGAAAAATATCATAGATTAAAAAGGAGGGGGAATAATTTATGGAAGAATCTATATAGATAAATAAACAACAAAGTTTGTCTTAATTTATATAATTAATTCTAATTTTTCGCTATCAGGTGATGGGAGTATTCAAACATTTCTCTAGCGCTGGTATCAATCAATTAGATCCTGCTAAAATCGACTGCAATCATATTTTTATCCGTAGCTATCTTCATTGTAAAACTCTATCAAGCTTCTTCCCAAGTTCCTTATCTATGTTCATGGTTCCTCCCTAAATTAGGATTAATTAATATACTATGAACTAGACAAACCCAAATCATACAACACTTTCAAAAGTAATGAAATAATCAGAAATTAAATATTAATATAAGACGATTTGAAATCTCATAAAGTTCACAAAATTATTCTAAATAAAATAACAATATTTACCTCCTAGCTTTGCTAACTACTAAAAACAATGTATAAGCGTACATTAAATGAAATTGGTTGTGAATTTCTGTTCTCATTTTCTTGCAAGTTCATGTTAGTGTTTTAAAATTTATCTAATTCCCAAAGAGACAATGTTCACATGAATAAAAGAACAATAAAATTTGTCTCAATTTATTATTATGAAGGAAAAAGATGATAGATTAAAAAAGGAAGAGAGAAGAATTTATATGGATAAAGAAACAACAAAGTTTGTCTCAATTCATGTAATTAATCAAAATTCCAACAATTGAACAATCGACAGGACTAAAAAAAGGAAGAAAGAAGAATTTAAGGTCATCAATGCTTTTGTTTCAAGAAAAATAAAAAATGAAGGAAAACCAATATAAAATACCTTTAAAGATTTAAAAAACTCGTTGCATGAAGCAAGCCATGACGTCATCATCGGTTTTCTTACGATGTCAGACAATTGGAGGGAAAATGTATATTGGCTACCTTATTCATATTATATATATATATATATATATATATATATCCTAAATCAAAACCCATGCAAGGCCATAATGTTGTCACTTGTCATAAAAAATATTGTTACAAATTTAATGGTAAACGATTGAATTCACGATCTACATGTCAAAAGTAGCTTTTAAACTACTGTGCCAATTCTTTTCACAATTTTCATTTATATATCACTATTTTTGCTTATTTTCACTCAACAAATATTATCATTAACTAAATATGCTTGAATTGACAACTGAATTAGCAATGACCCATCGGTTGAATTAGAAACCCATTAACCCTCAATGGTTACTAGTTAATGACTGAATCAATATTGAAAACTATAGTTGTGTTTATCTTTGCCCTACAGCGAATCCATCGCATACCAGGGGTTGCAATTAAATATATCCTAAATCCAACCTGTTTGGTTTATTTCTTCAAATAAAAAATTATCCTTAAATACTATAGCATCCAAAATTTTCGGTTTTGTGTTCTAAACTAAAAGTATTAATGCAAATTATTAATAAAAATGTGAATCAAACAATTCCACTACTGCAAATATTGTATTTAAAGACGTTTTCAAAATTTACATTAGGTGAAATAAGTTACATATTTTATTGCTCAAATAAAGGTGTTGACTTGATGTATTATATGTGTGCATCTTAATTTTATCGTCACTCTACAATCATTGCTATATTTCAATTCTAATCTGTTGGTGGTTCATTCTATACATTGCACGAGTAATATTGATTTGAATAGCTACTCTGATGAAATAAGTGTTAAAAGATCTAATGGAGAAGGAATTAGTGTTAATATTCTAGATTTGGTGAAGTTATATAATTTTCAAGAACAATAAACGGTGCAACTTAAGATATTTATATTATTACTTTGAACGTTTGTCAAATTAGGATGATTTATGTAAATTAAGTCGATTTTATATAAAGTTGATAAAAAGCGACAGTCTATGGAGAATCAAGAATGGTTGAGTATTTTCTGTAAGTTTCTTGAACATAAGTTAATTTTTTTTTAAAAATTTTGTATTAAGTTTTATAATGGAGTATTTATAGTTTCATCATTACAATTATTCATATGAGTTTATTAAAACAAAAGTATGACTCATTGGTATTCTGAAATAGTATTCATTTATAATATAAGTTTTATGAAACTAACAAGTACACTTTCAATTTATATGATATAGTCATATGAGTTCAATTAAATATGATATTTTAATAGTTAGAGATTCAACATATTTGACATGGTTTGTGCTCCCCTTCTTGTGATATGTGGGTGAATGTTAAAGAACTTTCTGAACAATTAATTGGTCTGAAAAATAAGATTGATTGGCGGGAGACAATAAGATTCCCTACAGTCATATGTTTAGTTATTTTCACCTACCCCTATGTGGGTAGATTAAAGTCTACCCCCTCCTACATGGCATACCATTCATCTTATTTAAGATGAATGGCATGCCACATGACATGCCATGTAAGAGGGGTAGACTTTAATCTACCCATATGCGAATAGGTGGAAAAAATTAGTCATATGTTCTATGAACTATTTCCATTTTTTATTATTTCAAACAGTAAATATAATAGTTATTTTTTTAAGCACATCTTTTTATAACTCTTAATAACTATTATATATTCTTATTATTGCCTTTCAATATTGATCTAAACCAATAGATATTTGGTTATTTTGCTATGAATTCAATAGAGATGTTCATGTTTGTAAATATTTCCTAATAAAGATAACATGTATGTAACCTTTTCACTATGTGACATTTTTTAATGGTGTTGGATTTCATTTATCTAACCGTAAATTGTAAGATATAGATGCATTCCGTAATACTAGTTTGAAATTAAACTAATAATTCTTTGATCTTAATGTAGGTTGCACATACTAAGGAATCAAATTATGTAATAGAGACTCATAATGCTGGATTTCAATAAGTAACAAATTTTGATTTCAATTTTCTTTGTTCAGTATACACATTATCAATGTAATATCCTTTAATTGCTTCTTCTAATTGTATATATAAAACACCTATATGTGCTCATTATTCAAACAAAGTTTCAATAATATAATCTACAGTCTTAATTTTCTTTACATTAACAAATGCAATATGAGTTCCAATACATGAGTTAGCACATGCTTTTGGAAATAATTAAACTGTTAAGCAGCGCATGATGTACATAAATGTACATAGGTCATGTATTTTAATTTATTATTATTTGTTTGATATCAATCCTAACAAACACAATTACACTATATTTTATGTATGAAATTTTTCTAGAACTCTACCCGTGTAACGCACAGGTAAAAAACTACTTTTCCCTTAAAGAACATCTTCATTTCAATAAGACTAGATGTCATAATGTAATGAAATTAAACGTGAAAAAGAGAAGGAATAATGAACAAAGCAACACTTTGAATAACAAAAATAATTTACTTTGTTTAAATGATTACCAATTTTGGAAAAATAATAATCACTCCATTTAGACCAAAGGTAATACCTAAGTGATAAAGAGTAGTCCTTTCTAGGATGAGATCCTATATTCAAGTCCATATCCCTCCTTGAAGTTGTTCAAATTATATAAAAAAATAATTAAAAAAACAATCACCCTATTTAATTATAATACCAATTTCGGCATAGATTCTATAAGTGCATCAATAAGCCACAAGAATTACTTCGTAATAAACGTTGAAAGACATATTATAGGAAATGGGTAGCCAACAGTCAAATGGTTTTTATTTATTTAATTTTTTTCTTTTGTGATGCGACGCATCTCACTGCAAGTGTATTAAGAATTGTGGCAGCTTTTTCTCACCACATAAAAAAATTCTTATAAACGTGGAACTCAATTTGAAACGTTGAGCTTATGTTTTAAAAACACATATTTTTAAATGGTTTATCTTCTCTTGATTGTTTTCTTCATTTTTTCTTTTCTTTCTTTCTTTCTTTTTTTTCTTTTTTTCTTTTTTTAATAACAGAATCTTTGCTTTGCTGCATCCAACTGATACTTTGCTTGGTTGTTAAGAAAATCTATTTCACAATTAAATATTTTAACTTTATTTATTTTTAAAAATGTCTTGTGATTCGCATAAGTTAATATATGAACCAACTAATTTATGTCCATTAAAAAGATTGTCACATATTATTTTAGTAAATCATTTTTATCTTGAGTCACCAGTGAATCACCAGTCGATGCATGGAAGTTACTGATTTTAATATAAATATCATTTTGAACCAAATAGTTTATGTCCATTAAAAAGATTGGTAGATATTATTTTAGCAAAACTTTTTATCTTGAATCACCAGATAATCACCCGTCGATGCATGGAAGTGACTGAGTTTACCATAAATATATATTTTTTCCTAATTAAAGAATGCTAACTTTAAAACACTTAAGAGACTGACGAAAGAATAGTAAATAAATCTCATATTGTATTACAATTGTTGTTATGAAATTTAAAACTTAAAATAAAATTATTATAAATTTTAAAAACAAACAGTTCGAAAGAATATTAAATAAATATCATATCATATTACGGCTGCTTTTAAGATTTACTGGCACAAACACTGAAGCTTTGTGCACAATAGTGAATAAGCCAAATGAAATGGTCTATAAATCGCCCACTGTCATGGCACATAGACGATAGATTTCCAATACCTAAAGCAAATTTCAAAGTGGAATATTTTACAAATATATCTATGGTGGTCCCAATAACGTATGAGAACTTATCAAAAGTGTGTAAAAACTAATTCTAGAAGAAACTGAAAAAGATCGAACGATTTTGTTGGAAAAAACTGAACATTTCTACAGGGAAAAAAATAAAGAAAAATCTCGTAGTGGGTAGTTTTCCAAATTAACATGTTAATGGATAATCGAAACAACAATTCTGAGGGAACATGAAAAGGGGACATTATTAGGTGATATTCTCATGTGTCACACATTAATTGGGTGATGATTATATGACTACTTTTTCATCATCCAATATAAGTGTGCCACATGAGAATGTCACCTAATAATATCCCCTTTTCATGCCGCCTAGAATTTAAAGAATAAAGATAAGATAAACCAAAAGGAAAATTGTCACACAAAATAAAATCATGCGAAAATTTTCGTTTTCATTTTTTTTTAATGTACCTTTTTTAACTTTTTTTTTTTTAAAATGTACTAGAAATTAGAAACGCTGGCTATTTGCTTTCCAGAAAAGAAAAGGGAAAAAAAAAAGAAAAGGAAACACTGGCTATTTTAATTACATTTTTCCACCCGCCATCGTCTAAACCATATTAATTTTGTTGGTACAAAAAGTTAAAGAAGGAACGTGAAAAAAAAAAATCAAATACAAGGTATAGAAAATACTAATAGCATGGGAGGTTAAATAAAAATAAAGAAAACATTTAAAAAAGGCTAGTATAAAAATTGAATAATTTAAAAGATATGTTATATATAGCAATGATAGTGTGAACCATTAGTCCATATGATATCATATAATTAGTTAAATCAAGTCGATCGCATAGTATCATATGATTAGTGATGATTTCTCATTCAGTTAATTTTAAGAAGTAATTTATTTGAACATATATGTCAACAAAACTATAAAAAGGGGTTCAAATCATCTTATTACTCTTAAAATGATTTTTGATCCCCTTAAATTATGTAAGGTTAATAAGGTAATTTAAACCCGATTTTATCATAAATTTTGTCTACCTATATGTGCATCACTCAATAAACCTTTTGAATTTTTTTTTTAAACCAGAACACTTCAGGTTTTTAACAGAAGAAAGAAATGAAAAGAAAAAGATAAATATATTGACATCAGACTTTTATAAACACACCAATTTTGTTGGCTAGTATAAGAATTGAATAATGTAAAGGATATGTTATATATAGCAATGATAGTGTCAACCATTAGTCCATATGATATCATATAATTAGTTAAATCAAGTCGATCGCATAGTATCATATGATTACTGATGATTTCTTATTTAGTTAATTTTAAGAAGTAATTTATTTGAACATATATGCAACAAAACTATAAAAAAATGAGTTCAAATTATCTTATTACTCCTAAAATGACTTTCGATTCCCTTAAATTATGTAAGGTTAATAAGGTAATTTAAACCCGATTTTATCATAATTTTTGTCTACCTATATGTGCATCACTCAATATACCTTTTGACTCTTTTTTTTTAAAAAAAAAAAACCAAAACTGTTCAGGTTTGTAGCAGAAGAAAGAAATGAAAAGCAAAAGATAAATATATTAACATCACACTTTTATAAACACACCAATTTTGTTTAAATTAATAGTCCATAAACTTTATGTATTGTGTTACATTTATATATTTTATAATGATTATCTCGTATCTTGTTTTACAATATTTAATTAATTAGTACTCTTTGGATCAAATAATAATAATTTACATCCAAGTTCCGTTGTTGGCATACATTCAAATGAGAGAAAAATATACATAATTCATAAATATTTGTTATTTTTTACTTATCCAAAATATTTAGTGACTTTTCCATCGAAAACTTTTGAATGGAACGTTAATCGAAAAGAAGACAAGCCAATGAATGATAAATCAAAAATGAAATTTGATTTCAAAAGCTAGGGATATAAATCAATAAATAGTAAACGTTAAGGACAAATTATGCAATTATTAATGTGGTGTGTTTATAAAAAAAACATAGTCATAGTGTCAATATAACTAGCCTAAGAAAAAAAAGAATTGAAATCTATTTATTTATTTTAGAATTTAGTTTAGATTTTTTTTTTCAGGAAAAATATTTTAGAGGTTATTTGTTTTTTTTTCTTCAATCTTCTAGTGCCATTTTTTAATAGCTTAGCTGCTAAAACGAAAATCAAACTGGAAACCATTTATTTTTATCAGAATTTAATTTTGAGGTTATTTTCTTAAGCTTTAGTGGTATTTTTTTTTTCTTTTGTGGTAATAGCTTTGCTACTATTTTAGTTGTTTTAATAATTTTATAACTTATTTTTTAGGTTCAACATTTTTTGTTAATCTAATTATCATTTTTTAAATCTAATAACAAATGTAATTTCTAATAGAAAAGAATGATATAAAAACTGAATAAAAAGATAAAAATTAATCGAAACCGATTTTATAAAATATGTAAATAAAAAATAGAAATTTAATTAGAAACAGCCAAAAAAAAACAAAGAAAAAACTTTATAAAATCCAAAAACCAATTTTGTACGAAGCAAAACTCTCTGTGCAAAGAATCATGAACTGAGAAGTCATATTGTTGGATGGACTGCGACACAAGATTTTATAATTTTCAAAAGATTTCCGTTGAAAGTTTGAGATCTCCTTTTCATTTTCATCAAAAACACAGTTTCATTTTTTTTTTCTCAAAGTATATATAATTGATATAAAATAAAGAAGGTTTGGGTCAGTGCTTGATTTTTTATGTATAAATTTCGTTTTGTAGAAAAGAAATCTTTTAGAAAGTGTCCTCCTAACGCCAGCTATTTACACAATTATGTCGCCAATAATTGACGTGAGTGCTGGAATTGCAATTATTTATCTATTTTTATTGGAAATTATTTTAGTTATTATTTATATATATGGATAGGGTAAGTTCTCAGGCTCGTATTGTGAGCATCAACGTCACTCACCAAACCCATAATGGTACTAGCAGTTGACGATAAAACTATAATCTTAAAAAGATTTCTTTTTTAATGAAAGAAATTTATATGTAAACAATAAAGTACTGACAAAATCTTCTTTGTTCTATTAATTATATATTTTGTTTAATAGAAGTGTGATTTTAATAAAAATGAAAATGAGATCTCATATTTTATTCAGTCAAAAGAAAGATCTTTTACTGATTTTGAAAATTTATGCTGCACTTAATCCAAAAATGTTTATGATTTTTTTGCACAGCCAATTTTGTTTCTTATAAAATAGATTTTTGGATTTCTAAAGTGTCTTTTTTTTTTTTTTGGCTTTTGATAATGAATTTTCTATTAAATATTTACATATTTAACGAGACCTAGACGTTGGTTTTTCATTCAAATTGAATTAGATTCTCTTACGGCTGTTAATTTTGTTCATGCTACAAAAGGTCACTAGAAGGTGCAATATCTTCTAGCTGAAATCTGGAATTTTATGAGACTGCATGGTATTGAGGATAAACAAATTTGTAGAGAGGGTAATAAAGCAGCAAATTGGATGGCTAATTTTGAGCTTTCAATTCAGGGCTATCAAAGTTATCAATTAGAAGAATTGGAGGGATCCATCCATGGTATTATTCGTACAGAAACAACTGTGCTTCCGTATATTAGCCAGGTTAGAATTCAATTATTACTAGGTATTTGCTAATTTGTAAGGGAGTAGTACCCCTCCTTTTTTTTCCCCTTTTCTGTGTTGTTGGAGTAGTACTCCATATTGCACACCCATGCATTGCATTGAGTAGATCATTGATACGATTTAATGTATTTTTGGTTGGAAAGTAAGGCTCGTATGTCCCCCTTCCTATGTGTGTAATTCCTTTTTTGTGAAATACATTTACATCTCGGACCTAGACTTTTTTTGTGAAATAGCACTATTCGAATGATATGGTACAATATTAGTCGTTGATCATGTGACTTGAGGAAGGTGCAGTGATATGCTGATATTAGATCATACTAGTTAAACCACATGTGCGTTGCATGGGTAGAAAAATTTATTAAAACATATTATTAGATAGTTAAACATAAATTTTTAATATTTACACCACCATAGAAAATATAAAAATATAAGTATACATTAATTAAATCAATAAGATCAATGGACTTAGTAATCGTAAAGTTCAAGATCATCTAAAAGACAACATATATTTTTTACATATAATCTTTCGTACATTTATGCAATAATAGAAGATATATATGTTACCCGCCTCATTTTAAAAAATCTTAATAAAACAAACACATTAAAAAAAAGTTTAAAATGGATTAAAAAATTCAAATAACACTAAAGTCACCAATACATATAGTAGAAATGGTGAATTAACGAATTATGATGTATTAGAGTTTGGTTTAGAATTGATATTTCAAATTTGATATGTTAATTTATTAGTGAAAAAACTAACAAACAAAATAAATGGGCAAAATGGTTAAGGTATAATTGTTAAACCTAATGGTCACATGTTCAAATCTTCTCTGAACTTTTTTACAAAAATTTTTGTTAAAAAGAAAAGGAACAATTACAACAAAATTTACTAAATAAAAAAAGCAGGAAAATTACGGTACAAAAGGTAACGAGACTTAAATGAATTAATTAATACTAGTTCCGTATTCATGCGTTGCACGAGAGGACTTATTCTAAAATGAAAGAGAAAAAAATACAATGAAACTTAAACTTATGAATATTTAACAATGAAAAACAATACAATGAATAGTCAACGGAAACACAAGAGCTCAAAAATGAACGCCCTCTAAAAAAAAAAAAACAAACGTAATCCTGTTAATTATATTATAAAATAATTAAATTCAAGCATGCAATCCCATGGGCAATGACACATCCACCTTGTTTGACAAACTAAATTTATACATGTGAGTGGTAAATCCTCAAGATCATCAACGTCTTGCACTCAATGACGGTGAAGAGGTGATCAATTTCGTATGAATTCTTTATTAGTCTATAAATTTTGTGAAAATCTTTTAACTATTTTTTAAGCAAAATATGGAAATTGCAGAGCCAAAATAAGTAAATAAAAAGAATTATTTTAAACTCCTATATAATAACATGATATATGTATATATATTAAATAAGCATAAGAAGTCTTAGTATATCGACAAAAAACAGAAACCACTTTCACACTATTAATTCAAATGAAAGAAATATTAAGTATTTTTTTATTTAATATTGATTATAATATCTAAATCCATCATGAGACATAAAATGGCTTTTAGACTTAAAAAATGGAGAAGAGGAGATCAATTGCTCAAATGAGTTCCGTTTTACCTTGCAAATTTCTTAAAAAAATTTTAACTAAATTTAAATGAAATGTGGAAACTGGGGAGCAAAATAAAGTAAATAAAAATATGGATTCTAAAAGCAAAAGTTTTTACGTTTTGTTTTCTCACTCCCAAGTCCCAGCTCCCAAGCATTGATAAATCCGCAAAGAACAAAAATGTATAGTTTCAATGCAAAAAATGTATGAATCATGTAACACTTAATCCCGGTGTAAGTAAAAAACAAAGAGCCAGCAACAAAAAAAAAAAAAATAACAACAACAACAACAAGAACAACAACAACATTTCAAATGCAAGATAAGGTTTAATTGCACATTAGGGGACCAAAGGGTGAAAGCAAATTAACCCATCTCGTGCATTGTAGCGGAGAAATAACTCATGAAAATACTAATACATTTGAAGTCATAAAAATATTAATCCATTTATTTTAAGTTAGATATATTTTGTTAAAAGAATAAGCTGTTGAGTAATTTCCTCATAAATATCTTAATAAAAGAAAAAAACAGATCACTTAAATAAAGCAAGTCTGAAAAAGTTTAAGAACTAGAAAACACTTTCATTAGATGTTTTACATGCTAATAAATTCATCAGTACCATTGACGTCTTAAATTTGACAATAGGGACTTTTACACACTACAATATGTAAATGAATTGGAAATGTCCATTGCCCATCAAAGTATGCCGCAACAATATGTCCCAATTTCATCATGAAGAACCGGCTCACCAAAGAATGCAAAATACAAACCATTCAACATGAAGGGGAATAAGCAACACGAGAGAAAACACCAGATAACAAAACCCAATGGCATATATATATATATATATATTCAAAAATAAAAATTAAATTCCAATAAGACATAGACCAAGAAGAATTAAGTGCAATATAGTGCCACACAATAAAGACTACCAACTGAAAAGCCTCAAAAATAGTTAGATGTTTTGTTCTAGGTAGGCAACACTCATTCGACATTTTTAGACAGAAATAAGACTATAATGGCTAATGCAGCGAGCTGGTAAGAGGAAGGAAGAGGAAAAACAATCATAGAATACAAATAAAACATAATAGAATGCTAAAACTTTTGCTTTTGATTAGTTTCACAACAATCCAGAAAAGAGAAGATAGTAATTGTTACATTAGTTAACGGCATCCAACCAATAAGGAAAGAAAAAATTGTGATTTACAGAAGAAAAAACAATCAAAGAGATACAATCGATAAGGAAAGAGGAAGAAATATATGTTGATAAAGGAATATGGCAGAAGAACGCAGAAAAAAGGAGGGACAAAAGGGAAAGAGATGATTTAGTGTGAAATGAATAAATAAATTTTGCCAGAAATAAAAATTTTCATTGCAAATTACTGCCCACGAGCATTACAGCAGGCAAATGAGCGGGAAAAGCCAAAAGAAACTTAAGTGCTTTTATATATTAATTAATAATAGATATAGATAGATATAGGTGTCTTCTGCCATTGCTTTCAGTACATTCCTGCCTCTATTATCACATATTAGCTGGTAGACACAATATCTTGCCGACTTAATGATAGATGAAAGGTCTATCAATTTACTCTATATGCATATACATTATACACTAAAGATTTTTTTGTATTAATAAGGCTATACCACCACCCCCACTTTGTCTGCCCTAAAATCTCAATTACTAGCTTTTTGGTCATATGCATCTCTCCATCTCAATCCGAAATAGCAAATATATTCTTACAAAAGTCACTTGTATTTAGGCATGATTTTTTATCCTAATTAATGGTCTAGAAAGCCTAAGTATTTAGGCAAGATTTTGGATCCTAATTAGTGCTTAGAAAAGCCTAAATTTTGGCAAAAACAAATGAGACCATTATATCTTCAACACGAGAATATATCTTTTTTTTTAATAATATTATAAGAGGATTTCATTAAATCACATAGGTCTTGGCAACAGGAGATTATATATTGTAAAAAAAAAAAAATAAATAAATGGCGTAAAAAGAAATCTCAATAGAAATTTAGATCAGATTACCTAAACCTTGTAATGTGACTTAGATGCGGAGAAAGAAGCTAACATTTTTTGTAAGTAATGGACCTCAATTTCTCAGATTTCATGATAAAAAGTTAGTGAATTGAATATCGCCAATAATAATATATTCTTAATAAGAATATAATAATTGCTTAACCAACTTGTATTAATCATTATTATACAAATAAAATGATGATTGGATTCCCATGCCACATCCTAAGAAATTCCCCCTATGACTAGGTGTGGGGCGGATAATAAGGAGGTCTATTTTCTTGACCTCAAATTTTCCTTTTGAAATTTTGCCGCTTTGAATGATTTTCTTGAAGAATAGGTTCATTTTCTTTTACGAAATTGCCTTTTGGATTATTGGATGAATGACCTTTTATTTGCCACTTACTCTTTGACTAAAATAGTTGTAATTTGGGCTTGGTAAAGTAGAATTTGGGTCCTACATCACTTAGTTTCTGGTTTCTTGAAATCTTTCCTCTTTTGGGAACAATAAGAATATAAATATCCAAAAATAAACTCAAAATACAATTTTGGGCAAGCAAAGAATATATTTTGGTGCTGGCTGTGTATGATTTAATTATGTAACCTAAATTACCTACCGTTTCATTTTAAGTGGTTTCTATTGGTCTTTTGTTGGGAAATGCTTTATTTTATGAACAACTTCGATTGTATTTCACAAGTTGTTGAGAATCATAGAAACGATCTAAAACTAAATGTATGGCACCGTTATGGCACTACGGATAGTGAGACATAATATCAGCCATCAATATGATTTGCGAAGGTGATGACGTTCATATCAGTAGATTTCACAAGTTGTTTGAAGTGATAGAATCGAGTAGAATGAATATGTAAGGGTATAGATTGCTGAACCGCTCAAGCAAGTTTTGAAGGCAAAAGATAGAAAGAATATTTTATATATTTCTCGTTAAAAAGATGAAAAATTCATCGAATAACATTTTAGTTCAATACCCAAAATAAAATATGAATTATATATTACAGCTGCACAAAAATTAATAACATATATACACACACATATACTCCAACGTTAATTTCATCTCTATATTTAGTTTGGCATACTTGACAATAAATTATTAGATGTGCGCATTTTTAACTAGTGTTCTAAAAACATAAAACGTAAAAAAGTGTGTAAAGGGGAGATAGGGAACGGCAAGTATAGTTTGAACTCAAGGCTTCTAATCCAAAATGTGAGTATCTAACCACGGGACAATTTGCATGAGCCACTACTAAAGTGTGCTTTTTAAGAATAGTGCCTGACATTTCAACATTAATATAAACAAGTAAAATGGAGAATCGAATAACATCATAATTATATTCCCTACAACAAAAAGAATCAGTTCCTGGTGTGTGTGCGTGCTTATTTTTATTTTTATATTTTTTAATTAATTAGTTGATTAATTAATTAATAACATTATTATTTTTTGTTTCTTCCTTCCTTGGTATCCAATTTGTTTCCTAAAATCATAACCTAGCTAAGCTATTATTTTTAGCCCTTTTTCTTAATCTTTAATGGGGTTCGAGTACAGCGAGACATATTTGAAGAAGAAACTATCTTTTATTTTTTTGTCAATTTTTTAATTGTGTTTAAGTATAACGAGATTTATTTGAAGAGGAAACTAAGTACAAGATTTAGGCTAAAAAAAGAAATAGCATATGATAAGGCCGGTCTCTGAACATAGGAAAAATTATTCACCCTTATGTCCATTTAAAAAATAAATAAAGTGACCAACTACTTAACGTATATATGCAATAGAACTAGAAAAAGGCAAAATTTGTGTACTTTTTTAATAAGATTTTTTTTAGAAAGGATATTATTACGATATTTTATAGCGACTCTACAAAAATAAATGTTATTTAAATTTAAATTAAATATTTGTTGCCAATAGAAATTAAAAGATTTGATTCTACCTTATGTTTCTGATTGCCCTCGTATCGTTTATCACAAGTTGTCAAAATTCGTTTTTTAGATTCTCCAATATTAATAAGAAAATTGTACATTTGAGTAAGAACAAAAAGAAAAACTAAAAAAATCAGTAAATAAAAGGCAATCATGATGAAGCATAATACGATGCATATAGGATAATGAAGCACCACACGGAAATTCCGTTAAAAATGTTGTAACCAATGTATCCAAGCCTAGTTATTTACCAACCCAATTGGTGTTGAAATTTTGACTAGAGGTGGGGGGGAATCACCAAAAATTTATTTGACATGGACTGGACTAACGAAAACTTTTATGGGCAAAAACCAATGCCTGCACTCACTGGTTACTACCCCCACACAGCAAAACAATTGCATATGAATCTTTAAGCAAAATGGGGTGGTTTCACCCCTTTTTTAGCCGCGGAAATAACAACATTCCAGCAGCCGTTCTTGGCAGGAGAGTGGGAGGGGAGGGTGAGGTGGGTGTTTTTTTTTTTTAAATTTTTTTATTATTTTTAATATTTTTAAATGTTTTGCATTTCAAAAAAAATATTTTTAAATCTTTTATTTTTAAAATTAAAAAGTTAAGGGGTATAATGGTAATTTTATTGAAAAGTTAACGGCAATATTGACGGAATCTGGCAAAAAGGACCTATAATGCTAATTTGTGAAAGGTTGGAGACTCAGAAGGTTGAAAAAAAGATTGGGGATCCTGCTGATTCATAACTCAAAGGTTGGCGACGATTTGTGAAATTAACCCAATATTGAAATAGTATGTCTAGTTTATTGTTATGAAATGAACGGTAATAAGTCAATCAGATAAGCCTTTTCAATTTGATATATTCTTCACCCCACCCCCTCAAGTTGAACTTGGCGAGATTAATAACTGAAGTTCAACTCGGACAACAAGGAATGAGCAAAACTGAGCAGTAGCCAAATTAAAGGCTTTGGTAAACATATCTGTTAGCTGAAGTTTTGGAATTTCTAGGAGTGTTTCAGGAACCTACATTAGCCAGAGAAAATACATCTTAGATATTGTTTCTGATTTTGTTTGCCTAGTGCTAAGCCTATCTCGGTGCCTATTCCATCTTGTTTCAAGTTTTCTGCAGATTCAGATACTATATATGAGCTAGAAAGTATAGGAGATTAATGGATAGATTGCTTTGAACTTCACCACACTTAGTTGTTGCGCTCGAAATTGAATATCAATTCTGGTGAAGTTCAAACAAAGAAATCTACCCATTAATCTCCTATAGTTTTCTGGGTCAGATAATAAAGGATTTGAATCCACAGAAAACTTGAAGCAAGCTAGAATAGTAACTGAGACATGCGTTGCCCCAGACAAACCAAAATTAGAAACAATATCTAAGTTGTATTTTCTCTAGTTAATGTAGGTCCCTAAAACACTCCTAGAAATTTCAATGCCAAGGAAACACTTTGCATACCCCAAATCCTTAAGAAACGTCTTCCAAATATTGTTTCGCAGCTAAAATATCATCCTCACAATAACCAGTAAATAAAACACTGTCCACATAAACCAATAGAAATAAGATTGAATTACCACCAGATTTAATGAAAAGACAGTGATGATTAGCTGACTAAATTAGCACCAAATTTCTGTTCAATGGTTTTGTACAAATTTTCCTTCTCATCATCAAAAAATCCGGTTTCTCATCGTCAAAAAATTCCATCATGACTTGAAGCACATCAAATTTGTCTTCTTTTGCTGCAAGCTTTGTTTTTAGAATACACAGTTTGGGCAAAAAGTATCTTCATTTGCAGAAGATTATTTAGTACCAATAGTAATGTTGGGAAATATACCACTTTTCCCCTTCCAACTCAAATATTCACACAGTGGAAACAAAAATAAAAAAAAGTCAAAAGCAGGAAGCGGTCACAGCAGGAAGGAAAAGTGTTGCCCTATTAGTTTTTTGTTTTTAGAGAGAGAGAGAGAGGGGAAACTAGAGAGAAGTTGATTACACATATCGTTTACGGCGTATATTGAGCGCTCTAGTCTTGGGAGAGAAATAGGATAAAGATAGCTAGTGATTGTAAGAAATTTCTTTATTAATAAAAGGTCTCTTCCTGTGGTTGTCAGTGATTTACTGAACCAAGTTAAATTTATATTTTTCTCTCTTTTATGCTTATTTTGCTTTTGTTTCCACTGTGTGAATATTTGAATCGAAAGGGAGAAAAGTGGTATATTTCCCAACACTGGTATCAGAGATTAAGGTTCAAACTTTGGGATCAGATTGCCAATAATAGTTGTACCTAAGTTTGAGGTGGAGTTGTTCGATGGCAAAAACAACTTCAATATTTGGCATTGTATTGTTGAAGATCTTCTCGTGCAGTAGGGACTTTACAAGGCATTGAAGGATAAGAGGCCATATGACATGAAAGATTCTGGCTGGGAAGAATTGTAGGCAAAGATGGTCAGTACTATCAGATTAGCTCTTGCTTCTGAGATAAAGTATAGTATTTTGAACGAGAAGTCACCTTCTCAATTATAGAATACATCGGAAGAATTATATATATCAAAGTCCCTAACTAATAGACTCTACCTGAAAAAGCAATTATATGAGTTGAAGATGGAAGAGCGAATGGATGTTAGGGATCACTTAAATAAATTCAATAGGTGTATAGTAGATTTCTTGAATGCTGATGTGAAGACTAGGGATGAAGACAAGGCGATAATTTTATTGTCTTTCTTGCCTAAGTCATATGAGACGCTGGTGACCACACTACTAGTTGCTAAATCTACATTGGCAGTGAATGAGGTTTTCACTGCTTTGTTAGAGACAGCCAATCGGAAAAGGCCAACTAAAGATAGTGATACAATTCTTATGGTATCTTCTGAAGAGAATCACGGTAGAAGTGAGTTGCGAGGAAGAAATCATGGTCAAAGGGGTTGTTCTCGCTCTCAATCTCGACTAAAGGAGGATTTGGAGTGTTATTACTACCACGAGAAAGGTCACATTAGAAGATATTGTGATGAGTTGAAAAAGTATCTGGAAACGAAGAGAAAAGGTAAAGAGGTTTCAGAAACCATAGATCCTTTTATATTGTGGAGCATGATTTTTTTAGTGATGTTGCATGCGTAGCTAATTATGAGAGTCTATCTAATGCTTGGTTTCTAGATTGTGCCTGCTTTTATCACATGTGCCCGAATAGAGAATGATTT
>CAVNYN010201365.1:0-22800 GCA_963692815.1 Nyctanthes arbor-tristis
GATTGACTACATTTGCATTTCTAATCCTTGTTATCAACACATTTGGGTTACAAGTAACTGAAGGAAAAAAAGAAGTGTGTGTGTGTGTGTGTGTGAAAGAGAGAGGGATCAATTCATATTTTTAATTCATATGTAATAAAATATATAATCAATTATAGGTAAAGGGATGGTAAAAAATAAAATAAAATAAAGTAAAATGTCAAAAAAAAAAATTTCACCCACGACACAAGTGGCAGAATTGTAATCTGAATTAAAAATGCAATTCAAGCCCAAACATAACACGACACCCAATTGAAATAATCGGTTGGTGAATTTTCTCGATTTTTTATTTTAGGTCAAGAATAGGGATTAATTAAGAAAATAAAAAAATTAATTCAAATAAAAAATTAAAGATACACAAAGTGTTAAGAAAAAAATCCTATATAAAAAATGAAAAGTAGCAATCATGGAAAGGGATTAAGGAAATAAAAAGAAAATTAATTCAAATCAACAATTAAAAATAAGTGAAGAGAAATATTAAAATATTTGAATTTCTATAGGTAGATTGAAGCCATAATTGGAAGATTCGAGGATAAGGCACAAAGAGGAGAAATTAAGGAAATTTAAATCTAACACAAACATAACTACAGAAATTAGAAGACATATTAAATTGGTATAAATTTCGAAAAAGAAAAGATAAAGAAGATGCAGTAAAGAAGATAATTCAAGAAAAAATAAAAAATATAATTTCACAGATGATATCATTAATGACATCATTAGAATCCTTATAAAACCCGACTATTGGATAGAAAAATTATGCCAGACAAACTTCTCTTATTATTAATATATAGATTATTATTATTATTATTATTATTATTATTGTTTTGAATATTACAAGGTGGATAGTACTTAGTAGGGGAGGTGATTTGAACCTTTAATTAAAGGCGTGCAAAACTAATTAGGATGTCACTAGACTGCAAAAGTCTTGGTAAGTATGTCACTTATTAATGCTATATAAACATGTCTTTCAAAAATTATTGTTTTTGTTTTATGCAATTGATTATTACTGATTGTACAAAGGTTTTCTCCTACAGTGATAAAAAATCTTTAGTTCTGTATGCCACCCTCCTCCCCTTTTCTTCTCAAATTCTCCTCCTTCCCTATTCTTCTTCCACCTGTGAGTAATCCTGATCGAATTCACTGCTCAAACTTTATACTAGTTATTAGTTTAAACTTATTCTATTTTGATATGTCAATTAAGGACCAGATGCAATGAAAATGATAGGTTTAGGACTTTAGTATAAGGGTAATTTTCACTATAAGTCCCCAATATTTCAATTTTATATCAATTTTATCCTCATTCTTTTTTTGGGCTTACTAAGTCCCCAATCTTTCATTAATTATCACATTATATCCCCAAAGTCACTTTTCATCCACAACTTTTCAATTTTCACTATTAACCCTATCAAAATGACTATTATACCCTGGATTTTTTTCCCACTATACGCCCCAACATTTCATTAATTATCTCATTATATTCCCAACGTCACTTTTCATCCATAATCTTTCAATTTTCACTATTAACCCCTATTAAAATGACTATTATACCTTTGATTTTTTTCTACTATACGTCTCCAACTTTTTAATTTTTATACAATTTTATCCTCATTATTTTTTGGGCATATAGAACCTCTAACCTTTCATTTGTTGTGGTGTTATTTCCCTAATAACACTTTTCGTCCTTACCATTTAAATTACTGATTTTAGTTCTTATTAAAATTACCATTATATCTTTAATTATTTAAATAAAAATAAAGAATAATATAAAATAACAACTATACACATCTTAACCTGCAGTGATCTATAAAAAAATTCTATCTACACCAAATTTAATAGATATCTAATCCTCATAAAAAAAAAGTTTCAATCCAAGAGTCGGTGTAACAGATTAGATCGGGTTTTTGATTCATCACATATCACGTAGAGGATATAGATCAAGGTAGAAAAAAAATTATTTTCTATTTACAAAAATAAAATCGAACCTTAATGTGCTAATTCTAATTTTTTGTAGATTCACAATTGGTGTATCAGATCGGATTGAGACAGATAACAAATTAAGAGTAAATTAGGGTGAAAATAAAAAAAAAAAGAGATAAGAAATGAAATTAGAGTAAATTATTATGGCTATATTTATTTTTTTAAATCAAAAATCAATTTTTTTGGGTGGATCTACCAATCCGTATCCGCCATGTGATTTGTAGTATATCAAAAAATCAGATTCAATTCGTCAAACTGATACATAGATCGACAACTTTCTTCAACACGAATTTGATATATATCAAGACCATTATAGATTATTTTTTTGTTATCATTATTTCCGACTGTTGTCATTGGGTTTTGTAAGAGTAAGTTGGAGTGAGTGAATTTCTTATTTTATATATTTTTATTTAAATAGTTAATGGTATTAATAGTAATATTTAAAATGTTATGTATGAAAAGTGTTAATGAAGATATAAATGAGAAAAAATGAAAGGATAGAGTTCCAATGCGCCCAAAAAAATGAGAATAAAATTCTAAAAAAATTAAAAGGTTGGAGATCTATAGTGAAAATAAAGAATTAAGGGTATAATAGTCATTTTGATATGGATTAATAGTGAAAATTGAAAGGTTGGAGATAAATAAATGGTTAGGGATTTAGCATGCTCAAAAAAAGAATAGAGACTAAATTAATATATAATTGAAAGGTTGAGGACTTAGAGTGAAAATTACCCTTAGTATCATATAATACTACTGGTGACCCATTTGCCACTAACTCAATAGACTGGGGACTATTTCTGAATTTGGGAAAGAGAAAAGATGACCTTTAAACCACACAAGAAGTCACCGCATTCCCGTAAGTCGCATGTTTTTGGCTCCACAATCGACCCCGATTGCGGATGGGCCGATGCGATACACACCGAGATTAGGGTTTTCAGATCTGAACTTTCACAGAAAGTCAAAACCATATCCCTTCCTATATAATTGATTCCCTTATTCTGTTTTCTTGAATTGGGGTTTTGTGCTAGATAAGTTCATTTTTGAAAATATTTTTCTTGTTCAAGAAGTGAAGTGTGGGTACTGGACGCAATTAACTGGACAAATCTGAGCTGCCAATGCAATTTGTTTCTTCGAAATTGGCGGATATTTTTGTGGGTTTCCTGGGAAACCGTAAAAGTTGAAGTTTTGATTTGAGCTACTCATAATGTCTTGGGCAGGGCCGGAAGATATTTACCTCTCTACTTCTCTTGCCAGCTACCTTGACAGTAAGTTTTATTTTCTCTGTTATAAATTTTTCTTTTTATTATTCTGTTGTATGGCAACTGGACAGTTTCTTGAAATTTTAGTAAAAATTTGTTCTTGGAATATTTTCAATGGTTCTCGAAGACAATTAGTTTTGTTATGTAGGTCTTTTTGCAAAAATTTAGACAGATTTATGTTACTGAATTGAATTTAGTTTATTATTTCCTTTTTTTTTTTTTTGGTTAATGGGTTTTGTACTGGGTTGTGTTCAGAATGAAGTTTGATATAATGAGTGGATGTGACTTTTGATATGTTTTTATGAGTAAGCCTATATGTTAATGGTAACAAATTCATGTTTACGAATAGTTCTTTTCTGGTTTTCTCATTAGAGGTGGTTTTTTTTCTTAAATTGCTCTGTTGTCAAGAAATTTGGCTGGATCTTTTTTGTGCTTTATTATTTTGATTCTTTTGATATCAAACCATGTAGGAAAAAAAATGATAAGATAATGGTTTCCGTGATGAACATTCTACATCAATATGATGAATTATAATTGAGTTGGCTAAGTAAATTCAGTTTTGTTGACTTGTATTGTACTCCTAAGTTTTGTTTTGAGCACTAAATGTTGTTCTTTCATTGAGTAATATGATGCCTTTCATGTCACTAGCAGTACCTTTCATGTCACTAGCAGTAAATCATCACAATATAACTTAACATTTGGAAAGTATATGGTCTGAAAAACTGTTTCATTGGTTATATCTTCTCACAAGTCAGAACTTCCATGAATGTTTTTTCCATTTATTGCCCTCATTAAGAATTTAATTTAATGAAAAGACTGATAGCGTGGATCGTTTGCCAGCCGACAATAGAATATTCAATTATATTTTCTTAGCTCGGAATACCAATAAGGGGATGAGACATAAGCTTCGTAGTCGCTCTGTCTCTCTTGTCCCGCGAAGTGATGAAATTACAATTACCATTCTTTCCTTCTCTTATCTTCGAGTGCCACTTAGATGGATGCCTTATTTCTATCATAATAACCAAAAGTGTGAAATCTATTTGCCCCTGGCATTAGTTTGATGTGTGTCTCTTGTTGGCAAGATTTGATTCCTGAAAAAAGTAGACAAATTGCTTCATATCCTATTTCTCTTTTGTATTTTGGTATTCTATATGTGCTTGCTGTTTGTCTGGAAGCCTAGTTAGACCATACGGTTTTGCCCTCAGCTGTGCGTTGAGGCTTTGACCTTCATGGTAAGGTTGCTCTGGGTGGAAGACAGGAGCCGTGGAACAAAATTTTTTCAAGTGTTTACGGTTCCCTTGGGAAATTCACATATGCACTAAGGTTGCTGTAAAATTTCGTCCTATAAAAGGGTATTAGGGCGATCTGCACCCCCTCCCCCCCTTCCATTCCCTTTTTCTTTCCTCCTCTTCTTTTACCCTGCTCAAGGAAACAGAGAATCTTGAGATCACAAACATTGAAATCATCTTTATTTCTTGATTAAGTGGCATCCTGCAAAACCATCAAGTTGACCCTGGTCTCCACGATGTGACCTAGCCGATAGTTATTCCTTGAGGCTACAAGGGTATTGATAGGAAAAGCCAGATAAGATAGGTTATTAAATAGGAATAATCTTCTTTTGGCTTCTGCTTACTTCATTTTGTGTATGGTTAGCTTACTAAGTGCCCTCACATCAATCATAATGTGAATTGATTGTAAGTCTTTGAATTTAATTGAATCAGGTTGCATTTATTACAGTCATAGTGCCTGTCATAGTCTTTGGTGTATATGTTTGAATACTGTTAATTCTATGCGTTCCAAGAGATTGCTAGGTCTTTTACTTGAAAATTTTGATACTTGAGAAGGTTATTACATATGCAAGTCATAATATTTTTCTCATTATAGCTTTACTGGCTAACACTAATTTCTTTTAACCATATGGGCAGTAAAAAGTCCTATTTTGCGCTAAAACCTCTGTTTTTCTTCCCCAGAGAAACTCCTTGTATTGCTAAGAGATGGAAGAAAATTACTGGGGACTCTTCGTTCTTTTGATCAGTTTGGTAATAATTTTGACATATCTCTTAACATATTTTTACTCTAACCATGCATTAACCATTGGCTGGACTGACAAAGTTTAATTATCTCTTATGTAGCCAATGCTGTTCTAGAAGGTGCATGTGAGCGCGTGATTGTTGGTGACTTGTATTGTGACATCTTATTAGGTCTATATGTAATCCGTGGGGAGAATGTTGTCTTGATTGGTGAGCTGGTATGTGTGGCTTTTCTGTTTCAATATTGCTATCATGCTTCTGTTTGTTTCTTAGATGATTTGCTGTGACGTATTAGGACTTGGAGAAAGAGGAACTTCCTCCACACATGACTCGAGTATCGGAAGCAGAGATAAAAAGGGTAATTATTTTCTGTTCAACTACTATGAACATTTTAATCAAAAGTTTCAGCTTGCCTAATTGTCATGGCAAATCACTTGCACTATACAAATTTATTTTACCTTGTTTTGGGGTTGAATTGAACTAGGGATCCCTCTTGCTTTAAATAAGTTATGTTTTCTCTGACTTCTCTCCAACTTTCTTCTTAGAAAATGCCTAGTGTGCATATGTAAATGTAATAGACTGTTTATTGTTTTCCGACTTTGTTGACAAATTGAATTATCTAAGAAATAAACAAGACTCCTTTATTTCAGACATATTTTGGATGGTTAATTTTTTCTGTCCAAGTCAATTCTTTAGTGTGTAAGCTGTAAAGCCCAAGTAATTTCTACTGAGAAATGAAAATTCATGCTGCATCATATGTTCAGGGTTGAATGTGTATCTGACCTTTCTTTTGGTCATTTAGCACTCAAATTTTCTGTGTATATTTGAACCCCAACTCCTTTCTCTGCATATGCACTTGGGGTCTATGGCTTAGATATTGTTTGATTCCTTGCTTTTGAGATGATCAGACTTATAAGCTGGTGAGATGGTGTAGACATTTTATCTAAGCCTTTTCTTGATGCCTTTGACTCGGATCTTTTCCTTCCTTTCTTTCCTCTCAAAAATAAAACTCATGAAAATGTAAAGTTTGTTTGGCTCATATTTTTTGAGACTTTTATTTCTTGGCTTCTTGCGGCAAGTCATAAAATTGGGATATTTGTTCAATCTTGGAAGGGCAATACGATAATCTTGAGCTACCACATAAGAAACAGTGTCTAAAGGTTTCTGCATTCCATTTGCACTGATGGAGTTGTTTATCGGAACAGTTTAGTTTCTTACTCATATTGGTCCTCTACTCTGATCAGGCACAGAAGGCAGAAAGGGAGGCTTCTGAACTCAAGGGTACTATGAATAAGAGAATGGATTTCCTTGATATGGATTGAACTCGTTGGTGACATCCATTTCTTCATTTTGCACGAAGCTCTTCCCTGGACTTCCGCAAATATTATCGCGGTTTGAAGCATGCTAGAAATGTAGCAGAACTCGAGGTTCATTTTAAGTTCTATCTTGATTTTCAACATTCATAGTTCTCCATAGAAGGTGCCCGTATCATCATACATAAAAAGAAACTGTGGTAATGAATGGTCAAAATATCTCAAGTTCTTCCATATTATTTTGTTTTGGAAGGATTTTGGGTTTTGTCCAGCTGGTTGACTGAATGTATAAACAGGTAGGGCTTGGAATTTTAATTGTTTGAAGTAATACCTAAAGTTTCTCTTTTCATTTTTATTCCTATTACTGTTATGTGCTTGCTGAAAGATGGTGTGTTGATCTGTATTTACAAGTGATTGTTTCTGCTCGGCTCAAAGTGTTGGAATTCGATGTGAGCCTTGTGTGGTATTCTTTAGTTCATCTAGTGTGAGCTTATCGGTTCTTGAAATTTTTGACATGGCTCAGAGATTCTTGAAGTCTTTTCGATTCTTGGACGTGCCTTGAGTTTTTGACACAAACAGAAATGGAATTAAATTTTTATCAATTCTTAGCATATTTTGACCCCATTTTCGACTTTTCGTGGCAAACAAGTCTTACTCCTCCCCAACTTCATTTTTTATAAAAGTGGCGAATGTCCTTTTTTTTTTTTTTCTTCTCTCATCGTTTTCTATCAAAAACCATAGTTGATAGATTGGTGAATGTTAACTGGAAATTTCTAAAAAATCAGAGTTGAGTTTCTTATGAAGCCCGGTTTCCAGTGAAATGTTGACATGTGGTGTGTGTTAGGTGAGGTGTCTGTGCCTGGCCTGGCTTTGTTTCCATAGCCGGGCAGAATGTTAACTCCCTACATGAAAAAAGGGAAAAATAAATAAATAAAAGGAAAAGAAGCAGCCTTTTATTATAAATAAATAAAACTAAAGAATCTAGAAAAATCAAAACCAAAGCTAAAACTCATTCAAGTTAGTTCCTCACACCCATTATCAAGGGTTCATTTCCTCACTTCATTTTAATATATATATATATATATACACACACAGATATGGTAAAAATTTTTCAAATGGCAGATCGGAAGAGGACTGTCACTATTTTATTGATCATCATTTTTAAATGACAATAAATTATAAGTCTATTTAAATGTATAACATGTCTTTACATTTTATTTGACATGTATTAGATGCTAATGTAGTGATACATAGGATGATGATCATCATTAATGGTCATGATTTGTGTCAAAATCAAGGTTCTAAAAAGCGAAAGGCGTGAAAAAGTGTAGATGTCGAGCATTGAGTCTAGGCGTGCTTTTGCACATTAATACGTGATAGAAGCGCTATCAATGCTTGATAAAGCACAAGGCGTGATGAAGCGTGATGCCCAAGTTTCAAATATAACCGTCGCCTAAGCGTTGCCTAAGCGAGTTTTTTAGAACACCGGTTGAAATACTTGTAGGAAAGGACAAAAACAGACTTACAGGCCATTTTTACATGCATGTTGTAATGAAAATGATCTAATACTAGATGTGTATAATAGTGTTAGATGCTGATGTGGCACCATCTATCACACAACATCATACCCTAAGAATCTGGCACGAACATTGTATTCATACTACGCTTTTGTTTAGCGCCACATCTATATATTAATTAAATGAAAAGAGTCATGGTACTTTTGTACTGTAGTTTTCCAGCCAAAAATTCTGTTAGTATGGTTTTTTTAGACATTTTGTTTCATATTGTGGTAACTTATTCAGTATTCTTAATTTTTTTAATTTTTTAATTCAATTTTGCTTTATCCATTCACTATTTGAAATAAGATTCACTATTAAATTTAATAACTAGTAGATAGTTATCATCATTCAACTATTTAAAGTCTTCCGATCTATTATCCAATTGTCTAACATATCTTGAAATTTGTAGTTTATATTTAATAGAAATTAAATATATATATATATCGTTAGCATAAGTTAATTTAAAATTATAATTGTAATTTTTTCTTAATATTTTCTGGTATAAATGAATATTAATAATTACGACTATTTTACATATAACTATTTTTATGTATTATTAATTTATATAATCTTCATGCTATCTGACTTTATTGGTTTCAAATAAAAAATATTTTAAGAATAAATGACATCGCTCAACTAGCAATTATTTCATATAATGTCATTTATCTAAATCATTCATTTAGTTAATATATAGATTAATGCAAAAAAATAAAATAATATTTATTCGCTTCAACAATAACAATCGGATTAAAATTTGTTGTAAACTACAATTACCTCAAGATGACAAGAAAAATTACATTATGATTTGGTTGATTTTAAAAATTAGCTATTCTTTATTTGGTAATGTAACTTTATAAAATTTTATCATACAAAAAAAAAAGAAATAAAATCAAATTTCATATTATTTATTATTTAAATAATTTGATATGTATTCTTCTGGTGTAACGTACGGGTGAGAATATAGTTTTAATTATTTAAAAGGTCCTTAATGTTTACTTAATTTTATAATTGTATCCTTAGCTTTTACTTTATTTAATTTTATCATTAATTATTCATTAGCAATAAATTTTTCTATACTTTACTATTCAAAATTTTTTTCAAGCAAGTGTGAAAAAAATTATTTATGTCTAACATTTTCTAAGAAATAAATAATAATGAATATTGAAATGCAAAATATATGTATAAACTTCGAACAATGCTCTAATCTTTTAGATTTAAGTCATTTTTTACAAAGCAAGTATGCTAATTAATAAAGATTAATTGTGAAAAAAAATAAATAAGTGAGGGGTATAATTGTAGTAATAAAGATGAAGATACTTAGTGGAATTAAAATGTGGTGTACCAAATAAAATACATGGTGAGAATATGTCTTCAGTGTTAAACCATTATTACTGCATATTTTAGAACACAATTTGATTTGGAAAGATTTTCCAAAAATCTATTTTCTTCTAAACATTTTAATCACCGCCTATTAGGGAAAAAATTGTAATCATCCGAGAAAGGTCAAATGTCTTGTTTTTCCCTTCCACCCCTCTCCCTAGCCCTAGCTATGGTCCAAATTTCTTTGTTATCCAATTCTTCAATCTCTATATTTTGTGTTTTGTTTGAACGACATATATGCTTACGTGATGTGCAATGAAGTGATTTCTTTTATGTTGCTTGTATTGTCATGGGGTTTATGACATTAGACGTATGACGATTTATCATTTCACCTCTAATTTTAGCTATAGTTGAATACTATTGTATTCTGACAGTATAATAATAATTCAATACTTTCTTCTTATAAAATATAGTTCATAAAATATAAACATACAATAAATTGTACAAATACACATGTGATATATGTGATAACTATTAATAAAAAAATAATGTTATGGGAAAATTAACAAGAATACGAAATCATACCAAATATATTTTTATACAATTTATTATACCTTCTTTTGTTATACACGTAGCATTGCTTCTTTTTTGGCCTTTGCGGGGAAATATTTTATATTTTACAGACTATATATGATAATAGTCGCCTCTTTTGCACCTTCATCGGTCTTTTTGCACTCTTTTGTTGAGGAGCGAACCGACACGCAGTGAGTTGAAGTGAGTCAGAGAGCAGCAATGTTGAGTCTGGATTACCGAGTTGCACCTCTTTTTCTGTCGTTGGTGCTACTCTTTGTGAGCATTGAAGCTTCGGTACATGAATATCTTGAGGAGAAGTTCGTTAGCAAGGGCAATGCCTTCGTGGTTCACGGCGGTAGCGAGGGAATTTACTCTTCTGCTCCTAGCCTCAACGAGTCTTCCCCTGCAGTCTCTTTTATCCGGTGAATTTTGATTGTATTTTTCTATTTTGTACTGAATTTGTATATCATTAAGATTTTCTAGAATCAAATTGCCTGATTTTCCAGTCCATGAATTTGTACTGGGATCGTCTTAGTCAGTCTAGCTTGTTGAGATCTGATTTGAGCCTGATTTTCCAGTCCATGAATTTGTACTAGGAACTGCTTAGTTAGTCTAGCTTGTTGAGATCTGATTGAAAATTTTTCTTTCAAATCGATGTTTAAAGTTTGAGTGAGACGAATTTATTGGCGGTGGACTAGATCTTGCAAATGCTGGTTATTGCTTGTAAGAGGAAATCTTGAGGATTGTTTATTGAGAAATTTTGAAGCATTTCTGGTTGTATAGATGGGATTGAATTCTAACTGAGCTCTCTAAATCTTTGTGGAAAGACGTGCACACAGAATTTGTATTTTTCTGGTCTAATGAAGGACAGGGGTGTAAGAATACTATTGCTTTAGCTTAATAATAACGCTTCATTTGTGCAACTACTTGTCCATTGTTTTGAGTGATTCAGCGGATGCCTGTTGTGAGCATCAAACTTAAGAGAAAATCATTTTCTTAATCTTTTTCTTTCGGTGTAATCACTCGAACTTCTCAACATAAAATGTTTTGATGGTATTTTGATAACAATAATATTCAAGATTCTGATATATAATGACTACTGGAGACCTTACAAATGAACAATAATTTATGAAATTTTATAAGAGGAAAATTTAATTAAAAAAAATCATAACAATAAACAGGTAACTTTTGTTGCGAGATCAAGAAGTTTGAAGTTGTGAGTTCGCCATAACATTAGTATTCTGATTTCCATTAGGGATAATTTGCTTTTCTTGATATATATCTCCTGAAAGACTATAATAGTTTGAGTTAATATATATTTTAAGCTCCAAACCAATAACTGACCTATATATTTTGTTGAACCAGTTTTGAAAAGATCATATTCCGAAGGCCTGAGGACAATTCAAATTTTAGCTCAGGCTTAATCCATGCAATCTTATTTGAGGTGGAAGATAGAGAAACAATTGGTGGCTCAGCCTATGGGGGTCAGAGGGCTATATGCTGCACAGCAGATCTTGCAAAACTTGGTGTCTGTAAGCAAGGCCAAATCATTCACCGCCCATCTATCAATAGTCCCGGTTGGCCTCAAGTATATGATGCATCATTTGATGTTGATAAGACAGAGACCATTCTGCGGCCAATATCAATACAAATCACGAAAACTGGAATGTACAATTTGTATTTTATTCATTGTGATCCAAGTCTTAAGGAGGTTGTTCTCAAGGGCAAAACCATTTGGAAGAATCCCACTGGGTACCTGCCCGGTAGAATGGCACCATTCATGAACTTTTATGGGTTCATGTCTCTTGCATTTGTGGTGCTTGGGATTTTCTGGTTTTCTCAGTATGCAAGATTTTGGAAAGAAGTTATTCCCTTGCAGAACTGTATTACATTTGTAATAACATTGGGAATGTTTGAGATGGCCCTGTGGTACTTTGATTATGCTAAGTTCAATGAGACTGGGGTCAGACCAACTGGGATAACTGTATGGGCAGTCACCTTTGGAACTGTGAAACGTACTATTTCAAGATTGATCATCCTCATGGTTTCAATGGGTTATGGTGTCGTCAGACCTACTCTAGGCGGCCTTTCATCCAAGGTTTTAATGCTTGGAGCAACCTTCTTTATAGCATCTGAAGTGCTTGAATTGGTGGAGAATGTTGGTGCTATAAGTGACCTCTCAGGAAAAGCTAGACTTTTCTTTGTGCTTCCTGTGGCAATTTTGGATGCTTTCTTCATTTTATGGATATTTAACTCCCTCTCTTCAACTTTGAATAAGCTTCAGGTACTTGCTTCTCAACTGTACCTCATGTTTTCTTTTCTTCCTCTTGTTGAACATTAGTAAGCAAATAGGAATACGGCACTGCTATCATCTGGGTTCAAAGTAACATTACATATTAACTCAACTTAAATTATCGTCTTCATTTTGCTTACTTGACAGGCTAGAAGGATGACTGCAAAACTAGATATCTACAGGAAGTTTACTAATGCATTAGCTGTTACTGTTATCGTGTCCGTTGGGTGGATTTGCTATGAGGTAATGTTGGCAATTCATAAGATAGAGGCTTTGTTGTGTGTTTGCACTGTCCACGTTTTCGTTTTGGCATCAATTTAAGGGACATATACTAATATACGGAAAAAATGATGTCAAATTGGGATGAAACAAAATTGCACTTGACAAATTAGATAATGAACTATGTCAAGATCCTATATTCCGCGGTTCATGGCATTTTTCTTGTAATATATATTTAATGATTTGGTTTTTGCAGCTTTATTTCAAGTCACGCGATGCATATAACGAGCAATGGCAGAATGCATGGATCATCCCTGCCTTCTGGCAAGTCTTGTCTTTCTCTCTCCTGTGTATCATCTGTGCTCTCTGGGCACCATCTCAGAATTCAATGCGGTAAATATCCGTTATTCACTTTTAGAATGCTTACAGTTACCTACCATTGATCACTGCATCTGGTCTGGCAGAAGGTCCTTGGGCGAGACTGTTTCAATTGATTTTGCATATATCTGTACATTGTTTATTCGTATCACACAATCTTTCAACTTGGACGAGAGTGCAAGGAATATATATAGCAAGAGATAATGACAAAATATCTGGAGTCATTTATTAACCAGTTTACATTTGGACCATTCCACCATCATTTGCATAAGAATGCCTTTTCTCAGGAGTTTGAACATATATATAATCTGTTGGAGTGAACTCATTCATTATAACAAAAATGCTATATTCATCACAGTGATGATCACCATCCTACATGTCAGTGCAGTGACGTTAAATGATAAGTCAAATAAAATGTAGGGACGTGATGCATTTAGGTGGACTTGTTATTCCACCTAATGGTGGTAATCACAGTGATAAATGGCATTACTCTATAGTCATTACTATGAGCATGGTCTCATCCTTCAACATAAAACAATGCTGAAAAACCTGTTTGGTGATAGTTCTGTCTACCATATCAACTGTGGGAATCTTTTACATACTGAATAAGTTTTTTTCCCCATCGTTTGGGAATAAGGTTTTTTCTTTGTTTAGAATCCATTTTGGGATGATCTCATCAAATATTCCAAATTGTGATTTTTTTTTATTTGTTATTTATTTTTTCCCTATGTATTGTTTGCTTATTCAAGTGTGACTCATCTTTGTTTGATAGATATGCTTACTCTTCTGAGGATGCCGGTGACAACTTTGATCAGGAAGATACTTTGACCCTCATAAAACCATCGTTTCGACCCTCAAAGGATGTAAAAATTCCTTCCGAACTCAGAGCAGTGGAAAGCGGGAATGGTGTATACCATGGTGAGCCCGAAGAGGACAAGACTGAATGAAGTGCGAAGCTTATGGTAATGTGGTATGTTATGGTAGGCCGATTTGACAAAATGCCGACAATGTCAAGGAAGAAAAAACATGTTAAATTTTGTTCAAATACTGTCCACCAAGATGTAGTGCTCTGTATCACATCATACACAACCCAGTCCAGGGAGCTTTAGAATATTTGAGTGGCCACCAATATCTTGTAGAAATTACAAAGACAAAGGCAAAGGTAATTTAGGGAATTTAATAGCGGATTGGAGGAACTCTCGTCACTTATTGCGTTTGTTATGTCTGTATTGTGTATTATTATTATTATTATTATTATTATTATTATTATTATTATTATTATTATTATTATTATTATTATTATTATTATTATTATAGGATCCGGTTTCATCTTTCCTGCCTTTTGATTGATGTTTATGACCCACTTTTCATTAAGAGAGATGTTATTCAGTATCATTGGTGTTTAACACCATATCAATGTAGCATAATGATAAATTGAATTAGTCTTCCAAAAAAAGAAAAAATGATGAATCAAATGGGTCATTTATTCATACATTTTAGTTTCACTTATATTATTTAATGTCACATTAGTTATCACTTAAGTTAAACACTACTGGTGTTACATAGTATGTTATTAGTTAAGATAATACTTGCATCATATCTGTTCAAAGTTATAGGTTCTCATAAAAATATGGTTAATTTCTTAGCTTTCTTATATGGCATAATATATAAAGCAAAGGTATATTAGAAAAATATTGTTCTTTAATGTTAAAATTTGGATGAACTTTATGTGAAAATGAGTGTAATGAATACGGAGTTTCCGCATCTCGCACATTCATCACTTCTGTTCACCTTCAAGTCTCCCATAAATAAGAGGTCTTGAGTTTAAATCACTGGGAGCATCTCAACCCCCGATGAACAATGTGGATGAGTAATGACACACGAAATAACTAACTACATGAATCATAAGTACGAATGAGAGCAAAAGTAATAACCAATGGGCGAGATGTGGTGGTATATCTTCTCTTTAAATATTTTGTAGAAGTTTATTGCGATGCATTATTGTGGCATTATTTTAGGTTTCTATATATTGTTATCCTATCATATTGAAAATCGTTTGAAAATCGCCCACATATATTAAAACCCATAAGATTCTCTTTCAACCAAGAAATTTGAGCTAAATGACAATTCTAGTTCTAGAAATTAATATTTATTATTATTATATAGATGTGATATTGCAACAATTCATTTGGTTTTACATTGAATTTTCAAACCATTAGGAAGTAATAATTGACTAGAATGGGAATAGTAATATGATTACAATCAATAATTACACGTTACAAAAAATTAATTTCATCTTGAATCAGTGGTGAAAGCCATTGTGATATTATTATCAGGGATTAACAAATACAAAGGTCGTGCATTCAAGGACGGAGAGATAAATAATATGAAAGTATTGATACCCATTACTAGGAAAAATAAATCTCTCATTTATCAACATGTAGATTTACGTATAAAATGAAATTTACAGATTAGATTTTTTATCATATACAGACAAATGATTGGTGTATCGACGAATCTCTCATTTCATAAAAATGCCAAAAACCAAAATTTAATTCCCTTATATGAAACTAAACTATCAGTCTTCAAGTCTCTGCCCTTGTTTCGGTCTCCTTTTAAACAGAACAAAAGAAAAGGCACAACCCATACAAAATTTTATTATGCAAACGTGGGCAGCTTATCTTATCTCAATAATGATGTAATACGTCACTATTTGTTATTATAAAATAATAAAGAGTCCCTTTTAAATGACAAATAATAATGTGTCACATCAGTAGAAGCGTAGCCAGAAGATAATCAAAAGAGTAATCAAAACTTGACAACCCCTAACTGAAATGCTAAAAAAAGTTTTTTTTAAAGATTTCAAAGGTTAAAAAAATGAATTTTTTCAAAAACAGGGTAGCCGAGAATCGGGGTGGCTACCCGTTAGATCCGCCAATGACATCAGTATGAGAGCAAAATACACTACCTCATAATTGTATGATGAAATTTTTGACAACACATACTTTCTAGAGAATTTTAAGGTTATTTCTTTGGATTGGTCCGATTCACATTTTCAAGGGAAACATCACTTTGATTTTATTTTATTTATTTAAATAAAGAAATGAAAATATTAGATGGAGAAGTTGACTTAATATCATTAAAAAATCAACAGTTTATCAATCTAGGCATCTTCTTTAGAGCCCTACCTTTAGGTGCTGTGTGTTATTTAATAGCATCCAATGACCAACGCCTCATCTTTAGAAATAAATAATACTAGGTTGCGAGCACGACATGCATTTTCGCAATCCTCTTTTCACTCGGTAAAGATCCTTAGCTTTTTCTTTAAACCCTTCACTAGCTCTAAAAAGCGCAAAAGATGACAAGTGTCGAGGTCAAATATCAGGTTTGTTTTTTTATTTTTCAACTCTAGGCAGGTTTAAACAAAGTTGAAGCATAAAAAACTATGACTAGATATATTGTCGAGCTTTTCAGAAAACAAGGGGTGACAAGACTACATGGGATGAAGTCGTGCGTATATAACCTAAATCGACCCAATTTTTTCTCTTTTCAAGAAAGTAAACAAATAGAAACTTCTCTGATATTTGGAATGTTACTCTAGATTGATGCAACATTTATGGACTCTTCAATCCTATGATGAAGCTGAAAAATGAACAATTCAGACCCTAAAGTGAGTCAAAAAATTGAGAGCAGTACTCTTATCATTAATGCCCAAAATTATTTGACTTAGACAAGTCTTTTGCTTTGACAGAGAAAATTCCTCTGGTCAATTTTGGGTAGTTTGGACCATATGAACATTGCTTATGCCTCAACCAAGCAATAGAGCACTTTTCAAAGCTGCTTCCTTCCATTCAGCAATTGTGTACACAATACATTTTTCTACTTTCTGGTTGTTTATCTCAGCAGCAAATAGCTTCCCATCAAAATTATGTAACCTCATCGCACGACCGAGAATCTATCTAACAAGTTTTATAAAACATGGAAGTGATATGGGGGAAACAGCAGAAGTTTTTAGATACTTTAGAACACAGTAAACTCAAGTTTAATCAACATAAACAGTAAAATGCTGAGGATTGAAATGCAACTGAGTCGAGAATTGTTCACAAGATATGATGATGCCTTCATAACTAAGCTGGTTAATTATCATACCGAGTTTTCCTCCTTGAAACTAATAGCTCAAGGATTTATTTTGACGTCATTGATTCCACAACTCGTCCTGCACAGGGATACTCACACCAGCAGGACGAGTTAAGAGTCGAAGGAGGAAAAAAAATTTTGGATCAAAAATCCATTTTCCTAACAGGGTTCCAACTAATCAACAGTGCTAAGATGGATAGTTCTTGAAGTATTATGGATGGGAGGCTTAAAAATAAACTACAAGTCACGCATCCCAGGTTACAGATAGCTATAGCTAAAATTTTGCTAATCAAATTAGCTCGACGGTGCTATTCATCACAAAAGTAACAGCAAAGAGTTAACAGTGATTGGTGTAGACACATAATTCACGGCAACAAATCCATAAATATCTGAGACCGAAACTGCAACGAGAATCAGAAAGAGCAATCAGGAAAATCACATCTTAAGTAATTCAACTCAAGTGCCAATTATATGCTGAGAGAATACGATACTATATCTAACAAAGTGTTCAGTACAATCAACACATTTTTCTCTGGTCATCAAGTCAAGTAATATAAGGTGAGAATTAGAGGTCAAATACCAGATACGGGAATGTACATATCTACTGCATAAAATTAAGGAAGTAATAATAAGAGAGGAAGTTCTAAAATCAGAGCGATTGTGATGATTGATTGTTATTTCCTCAAAAAATGGACTTAGATTTGTCAACAATAGAAAAACGGTAGATCAATGGAACCACACAGGATACTTAGTTTCGTTAGATCAAACATTTCCAAGCACAACTGTTCTGAGGTGGGTTAAAATCATGGTTATCTAAAATTCTATCCTTTCCAGGCAAAAATAATGGAGTGTGAAGATTTAATAAGTAATGCAATACAATGATACTTGTATAAACAAATGAACCAAAATCTAAACTGAGAAAGTACAAACAAGACATGCTTACAGGGAGAAGCATTCTGGGATAGAGGCAGCGGCTACTCTGAAGATTTAGAGCATGTTGTACCAATGCTTGATATCCTCGTCCTTTGGTTAGGGATCCCATCTGAGCTAATCGTGGAGAAACCAGAACCTCAATCCCAAATGCTCCACAAACAATTCAAAGAATGGTGTCCTACATTACATGCGGAAAGTCTTGAATTCATTCCGTTTACTGAGAGGAGGATCTCCTCCTCAATTGAACAGACACCGGGTGTCCCTCGAAGAAATCCACGACAGCATTTTCAAGGTCCTCAACTGAATACTTGATGTAATTCTCTGGGTGCCTTCCACTTTCAATATGGCCTCTGAACCGTCCAAGGAAAGATCTATAAGCTGGAATAACCTTATCAGATATGGAAATCCTAAGCTCCTCACGGAGCTGAGGGTCAGGTACCAACCAAGTGGACTGAGTCTTGTGCACCTCCTCAAACATAGCATTGAAAGCCTTAAACCTCTCTCTCAGAGCACTCCTCGACACACCAGATGAAAAACTGCCACTAACATGCAATCCCTCATCTCTCAAGCAATACAAGACTTTAACTAAGGTGGACCGCTGGTAATTAGTCGCAGCCAGCCGGTATTTCCCAGTTAACCTTTTCAGATACTCATCCCCAATCATCTCCCTCAACTCAGGCGACCCTTTTATCTTTTGAACAATATAATGAACATTGTTCATAATAAACAAATGAGACAAGGATGCATCTTTATAATGCTTAGATTTGTCTTCCAAGTTATACTGCAAAATCACAATTATCCAAATCAAATGAAGTGCTAATGGGGTTGCCTCCCCCTCAAATTCCAAGAAATCCATTTCTGGAATATTCAGATCACCCGAGTATCTCGACCCGGTGGAGGGCTTAGATACAATCAATTCAAGCAAAGTCTGCTTATAATCCGAAATCAAACTAATATAATTCATCACATATCTAGTCAAGGGATGAAGAGTCCCTCCAGGAACCTGAACTCTTGATGGCTCCTGAAGAACCCTATTCTCAAATTCTGATAGTATCCCTCTGGAGGCCTCGGCCAATCTTGACAGTATTTCTACGGCCTCAACCCGAATCGATTCGGTGGATTTTGAATCAAAAACAATTTCAATATCAGGCAATAAATCTGATAACGCATCGTGAAGATCCAAAATCTTAAACAATTTCTCGGGTGATCGCCTACTAATACTAATAGCTTCGGCAAAATTAAATAATTGAACTGCAGGGCCTTTAATGGTCTCCATAAAACAAGCATCATCAGTGGAAGTTCCCAAACCTTCAAATATTTGTTTACAGAGCATCTTCTCACTGGCGAAGATAACTCGAACAGCGATTTTGGAAGCCCGAATCCACCTCCGGATCTTAGTCTCCAGAATCTCCCACTCGAGCCTCTGAATATCCCCGATGCTCAATCTCTCGATCCCCAAATTCTTGAAGCTGGCATCCACAGCGGACTTCCTTACGCTGCCATACACCTGAATACACTCCCTCAAGTACCCGGCAGCGATCATTCTCTCCGCTATACTCCGCAGATCATAGATTGCTTCACCCGGGATAAGATCTAACTCCCGGATACTACTCATAGACTTATAATAAGAGCTTGTACTGCTGCTATTACTCTCCAGATGCTCCAACTGTTTAACGAGACTCCCTTCAATATCCTCCTTAAATTCTACTTCTTCCGAGTTTGAGCTAATCAACTCATTATTACTTTCCGAAGCAGAACCTATGGAGGGATGCGCGGACGAAGTGCTGAAGTCTGTAAGTGAATCAGTTTCAATAGGATGAGTATGGGCAAGCAGGATGTTGCGGAACTCATCCTCAAGCCGGGCCACGGCGATCTGAAGGGCGGAGGAGGAGTTGGAATCCGACAAGGTAGTAGAGCCCAGAGACTTCTGAAGCTCATCTACGGCATGAAGGTACCTGTCGATCTCGTGGCGGTCGCTATCAAAGATCATCTTCTCCCGGCCTTCCTCTGCAGCCATAGAGTCCCACCGGAGGATTATCTTCTCCGGCGACTCGGCGGAGGCGCTCATTTCCGGCGGTTCCATGGGAAATCAAAAGAGTTAAGCAGAAAAGATGGAAAGATTTTTTGTGGGTTTTCAGCGAAAAAGGAGGATAGGCTGATTGATGATGATACGATGACAGAGAATTGCAAATGGTGGGTGGTCTGTTCTGTACTATTTTCTTTCTTACTTTCTCAATTATTATTAGTAATAAAATTCAAGCACTCATTTTTTGTCTTCCTATGAATGAATTTATTAAAGATTTCACAAACATTAGCATTCTAGATTTATATTCAATGTTATCATGCTACTTTTAACTAAAAATAAAAAATTGATCAAATTCTTTTACCTTTGCATTCATTGAAAGTGGACTATTAGCTTTATATTAAATGATATATGTTGTTTTATAGTAGTGAATTTGTCACTAAGGAAGAACAATAATGAGGAAAAAAATTGATCATAAGGGGAAATTAAAATTAGAAGTAATTGAAGAAAAAGATTTAAAAAAATCAGAAGCAATTGAACAAAAAAGTGTAAAAAAGAGATAGAATGTATAATACAACAACACGATGCTTTTTTTTCTATATTTATTTATTATAAGAGAATTTTCTTTTATGGTCAGTGGTTACGCTATTATATATTTATTTATTATAAGAGAAAATCTTTATTAGGATTGACGACATGTGTGAGAACATTATTAAATTCAAGGCAAAATTTGTATGTTGTAGTAGTTAAATTTTGTTCATTTTGCCCTTGAAGTTATAAATAGTTTTTTTTTTTTTTTTTTTTAACAAATTGGTCAAGCATGTATGAACATAAGCTCAGTTAATTTTTCACATTTTCTGTTTCAAAATAAAAATTGATTAATTGTTTTTATTCACAAATCATTCAAGGAAAAACATTAACACTTGGAGATGTAACAATACATATTTGATTAGCAGCTAGTGTGTGTTTATCTAAAAAATCATATTCGTTAACATGAGATTTTTTTATTTTAAAATAAAAATCAATTAAATTATTTTTGTTATTCACAAATTTTCCGAGGGAAAAAAATGATCGGAAGAGCGTCGTGTACTTAAATAACACTTGGAGATGTAACAATATATAATGATTATTACTAGCTAATGTGGATTTATTTATCTAAAAAAAATATCTTATCGATAAACATGAGATTTTTGTAAAATAAAAGGAGATGATAGCGTTGCGTGCATTAAAGAAAAGTTTATGGGGACCCAATGAAGAAATATTTGAAAATATGGGGCACTTTGTCATTTTTGATTTGTCAAAAGCATATATAATAATTAATTAATTAGGATTTGAAAGAATGGAAAATTTTCAAGCGCTTTTTTAAAATTTTGTTAAAAAACTTCCCACTCCATATTCATACACACCACACGTATTTTAAATTTAAATTATGTGTATTTTAAATTCACATGACATATATGCATGTATATCATATACGAGGAAAGTTTTTTAAAAAAACTTTCGCAAAGTGCTTTCACTCTTGAAAGAATACTTATAATTTTGTCAAATTCTCCCAATAATAATAATGGAATTCTGGAAAATGGACTTTTTGCTCAGTTGAGAGAATAAAGACCAAATTCAATACTTGGTTTATTCCAAAGGGAGTTTTTGGGTTCGATTTTTGGAAAGGAATTAGCTTCTTTTTGTCAAGTTTTGCAAATTTTGTTCCTTTATTATATCCCACTTTTGAGTTCCGATCCTTTGGAACCAAATAACAACAAAATCATCCAAAAAATCTCCTGACATATGTCTGGTAAGATTATATCGTGAGATACACATGTGCGTGAGATTATTAGACAACTTCATGTGATTTATCTCACTGTGAGATAGCTCTATGTAATTTGTCTAATAATCTCTCACTACGCATCTGGCGAGATAATCCCGTCAGACGTACGGGACTGATAGAATCATGCTATTTATAGGTAAGTCTTTACAAAACGGGTAATTTTATTTTCACCACACTTTTTATTCTCTACACCACTTTTTTTTTTTTTTTTTTTTTTTGTATTTACTTAAACATCTTTAGGTAAATTTACATTAACAACCTTAGTTTAATATTTTTGACATGTTTTATCTCTTTCCTTTTTTTCCCGTTTATACCACAATCATTTTCTTTAGTCTTGTTTTCTTATTACCTTTTTTGGTTAAACTCATTCCGCAATTTGGTTTTCTTAATTTGTGACTAGATTTGATTCTTTAAAATTTGAAATTATAGCATTATCTTATTCCCTTTCCTTTATTTTTGCCCTCTTTTTTCTTTTCTTCATTAGATTTGAAAATTTCACTTATTGACTGTTTGATTCTCATTATTGACATTGATTTATAATAAAATGAGGTGAAATGAGTGGTATAGATATAATAAAAGTTTGAAATTTGTAGTTATAAATGAGCAATTGTCAAATTAGTCAAATCAATATAGGTGAAATCAACCATCAGTTTTAGGGTTTATATTCATTTCAAAATAAAAACACAAATGGTTTGTGATAAATTGGGATAGATAATTCTTAATATGATGTGCTATGGTTAATAAAAAATTGTAAATTGAATAATGTACCAAGAAAAGAGTTGAAAGGTAAAATTATTTTTTGACATTATAATATCTTTCATGAGAAAGTAATTCTAAAATTGAAACACTTTTTAAGATTAGAAATTATGAAACGGTTGTTATTATAAGATTCTGAACTGAAGGTTGCCAAAAAAAAAAAAAA